>QRFJ01000146.1:0-112223 GCA_006176705.1 Cocos nucifera | reverse complement strand
CTGGCACCGCACACCCCCCCGGTTGCTGCTCTGTGCTTCCAGCACCGCCACCTCTCCTCGCCCCTCCGACTGCTGCTCCACACCTCCGGCACCGCACCATGGGCCCCGACTGCCCGCACCACCCCCATTCCCTCGACGGTGGAGATCGACAGTAGGTGGCGGCAAGGAGAAGGGGAAGGGGGGCCGTCGTGGGCGGGCCAACGAGGGGAGGCCGAAGGGGAGGGGGCGTCGCAAGTCGGGAGGGGGGGCCGTCGTGGAGCCTGCGAGGGGATGCCATCGCAGGCGGTCGCCGGGGAGGAGAAGGGGGCAGTCATGATGGGCCGACGAGGGAAGGCCATCGCGGGCAGTAACCTGGGAGAGGAGTGGGGCGGTCGCAGTGGGCCGACGAGGGGAGGCCATTGCGGCGGTCTCTAAGGAGGGGAGGGAGGCCTGTCGTGGGCAATCGCTAGGGAGGGGAAGATGGGGTCGGGGGCGAATGGGACGGGGCTGGTGGTGGAGCGTCAGGCTTATAAATTTTTTTTAAAAAAAAATAACCAGATAAATCATAAAAAAAGATGCTAACTAGATTTTTTTAATTTAAAATTTATGATCAATTTTTTGATTATAAAAAATTAAAAAAAATTTACAACCAAAAAATCGATCAAAAAATTTTAAATTTATTTTTTTAAAATTTAAAATAGTTTAAAAAGTTTTCTGACCAATTTTTTGATTGGAAATATTTAATTAAATAAATTTAAACTCAAAATTTAAATAATAATCGATCATAAATTTTAAAAAAAATTTAAAAAAAAATTGATTGCTAAATTAATAAAAAATATTAAACTAAAAATTTAAATAATAATCAATCAAAAATTTATTCATAAATTTTTTAAAAAAATTGATCGCAAAATTGATCACTAATTTTTTTATATTTTAAATTTATATTATTTTTATTTTTTATATATTTTATTTTTTATAAAATAATAAATTATTAATATTTTTAAATAATTTTTTAATATTTTATTTATTACTTTTTTCTCCATTCGCCTCTCACGCGCCTTCAGCGGAATCCTCCCTTGCCACCCTCATCCGCTAGCGCCGCCGCCCTCAGGTCCCCCGCACCCCACCCCCTGCACTGCCCCCTGTTCACCCGCCGACCGCCTATGCTGCCTTTGGCCATCCGCCCTGCCCCCCGACCACACGCACCACTTACGCTGCCCCCTGCCGCTCGTGCTGCCCCTCGCACCGCCCACGCTGCCCTCCGACCACCTGCACCGCCCTCCGGCACCGCACCTCCAGGCGATAGGTGGCGGCAAGGAGAAGGGGAAGGGGGGCCGTCACAGGCGGGCCGGCGAGGGGAGGCCATCGTGGGCGATCACCAGGGAGGGGGAGGGGGCAGTCGCAGCGAGCCGACGAGGGGAGGCCTTCACGGGCGATCTTCGGGGAGGGAAGGGGGGCCCGTCGCGGGCGATTATCGTGGAGGGGAAGATGGGAGTTAGGGGCAGTTAGGATGGGGCTGGGGGTGGGGCGGTGAGCTCATAAATTTTTTTTTAAAAAAATAACTAGATAAATCATCAAAAAAAGGATGCCAATTAATTTTTTTAAAATTTAAATTTATGATTGATTTTTTTATTATAAAAAATTAAAAAAATTACAACCAAAAAATCGATTGAAAAATCCCAAAATTATCTTTTTTAAATTTAAAATAATTTAAAAAAATTTTTGATCGAAAAATTAATTTTTTTATCGAATTTTTGATCATAAATTTTTCGATCAAAAAATCAATCAAAAATTCCAAAATTATTTTTTTAATTTAAAATAATTTAAAATTTTTTTGATCAATTTTTTGATCGATTATTCAATCATAAATGTATTTTGCAACCAAATATATATATTTTAAATTTTTTTCTAAATATGGTATAATTTTAGAATTTAAAGTCCATCTTTATCGTTCATTATCAAATAATTATCGTTAGAGTATTATCACAAAAGATCAGCTTGATTCGGTAGCCCTAGCTATATCGATCAATAAAATTTGATTTCGACGACCATGAACGATCATATGATGATCTAATAAATAGATACCATCAATTAATTCAAAAACTTACAACGATAATCTTGGTGATATTTATAACACACTATCAAAATTTTACTTTAATTGAACATCATTATCATGGTCAATTTAGCATGGATGATTTGGATCATTAAATGAAAAATAAGTGATCAAATGGCGAAATGGCATAAAATTATAGGATAATTTTTTAAATAAATGATCTTTGCGACTACTTTGATCGTTTATATGGTGGTGATCATAAAATTCAAATCATGTATATATGAATGATCTGAAACTATATTTCTTGATACTCATTCTTAAAGTTATTAGGTAACCATACTTGTACTTTTATAAGATCAGCTTAATGTCAATGGTTCATATATATATTGTTTGGATTTTATAATCATTACCATACAAATGATTAAAGTAGTAGCAAAGATCATTTATCTAAAAAATTGCCTTACAATCGGATATCGTTTAGCCTTTTAATCACTCATTTTTCATTTAACGATTTAAATCATTCCGTACTAAATTGATCATGATAATGATGTCCGATTGAAGTAAAATTTTGATAGTGTACTATAAATATCATCAAGATCATCATTATAAGTTTTCGAATCCATCGATGATCTCTATCTATCAGATCATCATACAGTCATTCATGACCATCGAAATTAAATTTTATTGATCGACATAGTTAGAGCTATCGAATCTAGTTAGTCTTTTGTGATAATATATTAATAATAATTATTTAGATAATGAACAAAGAAGATGCATTTTAAATTCTAAAATTATACTATTTTTAGAAAAAATTAAAAAAATTATATTTGGTTGCAAAATATATTTGTGACCAAAAATTTGATCGAAAAAAATTATTTTTCTAACCAAAAAATTGATAGCTAAATTTTTAAATTATTTTAAATTAAAAAAATAATTTTAAGATTTTTCTATCAATTTTTCTATCAAAAAATTTATGATAAAAAATTCATTAAAAAAAATTAATTTTTCTATCAAAAAATTGATCAAAATTTTTTTTAAATTATTTTAGATTTAAAAAAAATAATTTTGGGATTTTGTAATTGATTTTTTGATCAAAAAATTTATGACTAAAAATTTGGTCAAAAAAAATTATTTTTTCAACCAAAAAATTGATGAAAATTTTTTTCAAATTATTTTAAATTTTAAAAAAATAATTTTAAGATTTTTTGGTAAAAAAATTTATGATAAAAAATTCAATAAAAAAATTAATTTTTTGACCAAAAAATTGATCAAAATTTTTTTTAAATTATTTTAAATTTTAAAAAAATTAATTTTAGGATTTTGCAATCAATTTTTTGGTCAAAAAATTTATAACCAAAAATTCATTTGGAAAAAAATTAACTTTTCAACCAAAAAATTGATCAAAAATTTTTTAAATTATTTTAAATTTTAAAAAAATAATTTTAGGATTTTGCTATCGATTTTTTGGTCAAAAAATTTGTGATAAAAAATTTGATAAAAAAAATTAATTTTTTGACCAAAAAATCAATCAAAAATTTTTAAAATTATTTTAAATTTTTAAAAAATAATTTTAAAATTTTTTAATTGAAAAATTTGCGACCAAAAATTTGATCAAAAAATTGATTGTAAAATTTTATAAAATTAATATTTTATAAATTTATTTTTATATTCAAATTTTTGATCATAAAATCTGTCATAAAAATTTTGAACGCAAAATTAATTGTAAAATTGATTGCAAATTTCAATCAAAAAATTCGATCATAAAATTGATCGCAAAATCACTGTTTTCTTATAATGTTCTTGGCCAACTCTCAATATGAATATTTCAAAAATCATCTATATATGTAATATAAGAATGTTTTGATAAGAGCAATCATTTTCTATGGCTTGAAATTCAAATGATCACTCTACCACTGGATAGAAATGAGACTCCAACCATAATCTTTATATTCTCGAATTATTAATTTCAATTCATGTGATTTTAGCTGATAACAAAAATAAGAATCAAGTTGTAACATTCATTTATTCATTGATCCAATCAGAGAGAAGGAATATTTCCTTCAACCAGTTCAGCTCAAATCTCTCTCTCTCAAAAAAAAGAAGAAGATGGAAGAATTATAAAAGTAGAGCTCAAGTTCTCTTTTCTTTCATTGTTAACTTTTTTATGAAAAAAAATGAAGTACATAGTTTCTATCTATAATAATGAAGTTTTCTCTTATACACTTTTAGTAAGATTCCTCATCTTAGTTTTTAGAAAAACTTCCTAATTTCTATAAAAACATCTATCTTTGAACAATTTGGATTGGATTCCACTTCCTAGTTCGAATAGGACTAAATCTCTAAAAAAAAATAATATAAAAATTATGAAAAAAAAGTAAAATTTTATAGAAGATAGATTTTAACTTCTATATCAACTTTACTTTCTATTGCTCTACTTAATTCTTTACATATTAAAAGATAACCTCTAGATAAAATCTTTCTCGAAAAGAAAAGTTTCAGTTTGACTAGTCCAGTTCAAGACCTGAATGATAGAATTTTGATCTGATTTAGCCTCTTAAGGGACTAGCATAAAATTATAGATCTTTAAAAAATATCTATTTTTTTTAAAAAAATTATCTCAATCAGGCATCGTATGATCAAGTTGTGCCCTCCTAAAGTTTGACATGCAATTTGGCTTTCTGATGTAATAGATCTTACTATTGGATCTTATCTACATCAAATTTGGTATTCCCTCTGGATATCCATAGCAGCCAAAATAATTCACATCGAGTTTAGTGATGTCTTAAATATTCCTAGTGGTAAAGTAATCCATGTCGAATCTGGTGATCAACCTAGATTATTCATTTATTTATACTAAAAGAAAAAAAGGACAAGAGGTTCACCTGCACTATAATTAACCTAGGGCATAATACTTAGAGATGCATTAACCAAGATTCAACCCAGAGCCTTTGCTTGCTAGGTAGAGTAATATAACCATTTGAACTATCCTAGTTTATATTATCAATACTTTGAATATTTATTGATAAACACGATATAGGTAGATGTTATAGATTTATCAATTTTTTTTCTTGCATTATACATCTAGTATATTTTCTAGTTATATCTAAGAGGGATTTTGCATATGTGCCCTTGCAAATATGACTTAATGTATATTTACACTCCAAAATAACTATTTGCACATATATCCTCAAAATCATCTTATTTCACATGAATACCCCTTCTATTAGATTTTTTGACTCATCCTCCATTAGATTTTTAATCAATAATGTTAATAAATTAATCATTTTGAGTATTATTTGACACTTTTAATCCTGTAATTAATACCTCTAAAATTATAGTCCTATATATTAAAGCGCAAGCTGGTGGTCTCCCAAAGCACCACGTGTCGAGTTCTCCTATTTTTTTGGGTTTTTGGCTTCCGACCTCTAGAGTTTCCTGCATGCCACATGGCAGTCCTAGTAGTTGATTGTGTTGAGGTTTCTTTTACTGCTGATGAAGTACACTCTAGAGGAAGGAAGATGGAAAGGGCGGTGAAAGGTCAAAGAGATGACTTGCACAGAGAAGAAAGGTACGCAACCATTGATAATACAGCATGAAAGAGAAGTTTTTTTCTATTTCAGACAAACCTTTTCTTTTAATTATAGAGTATGGGGTTAAGAAAAGAAGTCTCAAAAGTTTTAATTGGAGCGAGAAAATTTATAAAAAAAATATCAAAAAGGATGGATGGCACAGCATGGATTGTCTTATCGATTTCTTCCCATCCTTTGGCCTATATATATATAGGAAGGTTCAGACGTTCAAGCATGAAAATAGCTAAAAAAATAGGTGAGGTTGAAAGTTTTTTTTTTTAATGGATGTGTCTATTGCTAATTCCTATTTTTTTTGGTATAAGGGTTGAAGAAGTTAACAGCAAAGTAGAAATTAGGGAAGTAGAGCTAGAGGAGGTGAGTTTTCTCATCAGTTTTTTTTTCACTATAATATCAAAAATGTTCTATTCTTTGTGAAGAATGCAGGAGGATTGCTAACCATATTTTGACAGTCTTCCACTCCTTTGTTCATAAACATCATGTGAGAGAATAGAGGGACAAAGGGTTGCTACCATGCTATGGTAGCCTTCCTTAATATCTATATAAAAGAAAAAAAAAGTAGCGGTTGCTGCTGAGATCTAGGAGCCATGTAGGTTTGGTGGATTTAGGTTTGCTGTTTTGATAGTTGGGCCTTCTCCACAGAAAGAAATTGGCATTGCACCATAGTTAGGCCTTCCCACGGAAAGAAAAAAAGAATTTAGTGGGTTTAGGGATGACCTGTGACTGGATCCAAACAAAACAGCAAATAAGCTACACGGATCCAGATTATCGGGTTAATGGGTATCATGGCCTGGATCCAACTAACTCGCTAGGCTTAGTACTATTGAGGGTTAGGGGTAGGTTAGGGTTAGGGTTAGAGGGTAGATTAGGGTTAGGGTTAGGGGAGGATGCAGAGAAGGTTGGATCGAAAAAGAATAGGAAAAAAAATTATGATGACTGAGAGGAACAACCGGTGGGGGATGAGTTTGGATGAAGGAAGAACACAAAAAAAAAAGAAATAAATTTCAAAAAAATAGGGGAGCTTAGATTAGAGCATATCTTTGGAGTGGAAGAAGATGGGATGAACTTCGGCATTAAGCCAGAACCTCACGGACTCCCACATGCTCCCTACTCTCCTAGTCACAACCTTTCGTCGGTCTCAAATTTGGATAGAGGAACAAAAAAAAATGTAAAAAAAAAATATGAGGACTGAATTTTAGAAAGAAGAACTTAACTTAGATGGTAGAAAAGAGGGATCAGAATATACCTAAATTTCCTCCTTGCTCTTCTCGCCATCACCTCCCGACGGTAATGGATCGAGGGGATGAGTCGATAGCGGTGTGGCAAGAGGCATGCAGGTGCAGGCGATGGTAAGGGTGGGCCACGGGGGCGACGCATAGCAGACAACCAAGCGGCTAAGCCTCGGAGTATGGGCAAAGAAGGGGGGGCATGGAGAGCTATGGGGGCAGAGCCGACGGCTAGCAGAGCTCCAGGGGGAGGGGGGACACGATGACCTGCAAGGGTGGGGCACGATAATCGATCGAGCCCTGGAGGGTGGGGGCAGGAGAGGGAGGAGGGACGGTGGCACCGATTAAGGGGGATGGTAGTGGGGCGGAGGAGCCTAGGGTTTAGAGGAGGAGGTGGCAGCGGTACCATGGGTTGAGGAGAGGAGCCGATGATAGTGTGGGGTGAGGGAGAGCATAAGAAGAAAGAGGGAGGAGGAGGTGAACCGATCATGGGTGGAGGAGAGGAGCCGATGGTGGTGTGGAGTGAGGGAGAGCACAAAAGGAAAGAGGGAGGAGGAGGTGGCCGGCCATGGGTGGAGGGGAGGAGTCAGTGGTAGTGTGGGGTGACGGAGAGCACAAGAGAAAAGAGGGAGGAGGAGGTGGGCAAGACATGGGTGGAGGAGAGGAAACGACGGTGATGTGGGGTGAGGGAGAGCACAAGAGAAAAGAGGGAGGAGGAGGTGGGCCGGCCATGGGTGGAGGGGAGGAGACAGCGGCAGTGTGGGGTGAGGGAGACGAATGGGAAAAAAAAAGGATAGACTTAGGGTTTAAATTCACCCTACCGCATAGAAAAATATAGATACTATCCCATAAATTAAACATTTTATTATGGATTATGGGGATATATGCATAAATTTTTTATGTTATACAGTTGCATAGAAAAATTATGGAGACTATATATGTGGATTGTTGATTTTTCTTTTTTTTTATGCTCATATGTGCATTATTTTTCTATGCAGTAATAAGGTTTAAAAAAAATTGTTAGAATTTTTTGTTTCTTCTTTTATATATATATATATATATATATATATATATATATATATATATATATATATATATATATGTATGTATGTATGTATGTATGTATGTATGTATGTATGTATATATATGTGTGTGTGTGTGTGTATATGTATATATATGTTATTGAAAAATGTGTAATAAAGCCAATAATCTAAGTGGTAGATGATTAAAATTAGTATATAAATTATCTAATAATAATAGTTATTTGGCTGATTCATCATAAAAGTTCTATCTTTCTTAAATGAACTTCTAAATTATGATAAAATTCTTAGAACCATAATCAATCGATAAAGGAGGATTTATCGGATGGTTCTTAAACTGTTCACGATCAAATGATAAGTTATTAATGAGGACGATAACTTATCGAGTGTAGGCCGCTGTATGCCATTTATATTGGTTGTCCTCATAATCAAGTGGTGTGGAGATACTGGTATGGCATCTAGGTAAAATATAGGAGTACATCTTAATGAACGTGACCAATATAGCACTCTACTATCAAGAGTAGCTAGCTAAGGCCAGTGGATATAAGTATCTCTTTGATCTGAGATTACCACGGTGACTTGCAAGCAACTCACTATACTTTGGTGCCAGACTATCTGTATTTCTATTATAGGTTCGAAAGAATTTAGGTACAGTCAAGTACTTATGAAGTCAGTATGTGAGTCAAGATGGAATTGACTACTCTTGATTAAATTTAGGAAGAAAATGACTCGCTATGTTTCAATTTAGCAAAACCTAGGCCTGGGTAACCCTCATGAGGTGTCATAGGATTTGCAAAATTTTGAGACATAATAGCAATAACTTGTATGAGTGTTTGACAGCATACTCGAAGTCATCTTGAGCATTATTGATCATAGGGATGAATTATACGGTAACCATGGATCAGGATTTTAAGAATGTTGCTTTGCATACATTCGACCTATCCGAACGTCGAAAATCATTGCTAGATAGTAACTTTGATTGGTACAGAAATTAATTTCTATGCTACCGACTTAGGTTTGAACCTATGGGATTACATACATTAGAGCTTGTAATCTGATAAGATGGTTAATTGATGATTAAGAATCGTTCTAAGATCAATCCATTAATACGATTAATGTTTGACCTAATGCAAATATTGCAAGAGGATCGATTAGCAATTGAATTGCTAATTATTTTAATTGATTAAGCAATCAGGCTAAAATTAAGTCTAATTAAATTATATTCAATTAGAATTAGTTTGAACTTAATTAGTTAAGTCTAGTTGGTTTATTGGATAAGCCAATTGCAAGAAAGAATAATTTCTTATTTGACTAGGACTTGAGTACACCTAATTGACTTAGAATTTAAATCAAATTTAAATTTTGATTTAATCTAATTTAATTGAACTCTTAGTTGGACTAGGATCATCCTTAATTGGATTGCATTCAATCTAATTTAAATAGAATTTAAATTTAGTTCAAACCTATTTTGACCTAGTTAAACAAGAGTAGTCCCAGTTGGACTAGGACTCTCTCTCTTTCTCTTATGCCTAAGACCCCATGCCCACATATTTATTTTCTAATTTTTCTACATGCATTCCTACGCCCAAGAAGGCCTTCCATGCCCACTATTTAGAATATTTGGGAATTTATTTTGACTTGGTCAAAATATAGAAAGTTGTTATGCCTTGATAGAGTTTTAGATTTCTAAAACTCTTCCCTCCTCTCTATGGAAACTAACCCATGCCCACTATTATTTTTGTGCACCATTTCCTTTGTTTTGTATGTGGGATTGCTGGTGTTCATGCCTGAAAAAAGGGAGGGGCGTCCAAAGAGTTGGACGCCCCATAGGATTCCTAAGATTCCTTCTAAAACTAGGTTTTGACCTAGTCAAAAGATGGCTCTTGTGGGATGCCTCTTTAGAAGAGTTTTTGGGCGACAAAACTCTAGGATATTCCACGACAAAAACCAAAAAAAAGTGAGGAGGGGCGTGGAGGTTTGAGGCACCAAGACTCTTGAAGGAGATCTTTTCTTTTGATGTCTCAATGAAGATAAGGTAAGAGAAAGATTATCTTCTCTTGTTTTCTTTTTTTGGTTTTCTCTCTTCCTATTTCTCACATTATTTTTATATGATAAAAATCTGAGAGAGAAAAAATAAGATGGCATGGGGATCCGTGCTTCAAGATGTTGGAGCATAGTGATCATCTTTGGACATGATCTGATCATGTCCTGATGTGAGAAGAAGAAAAGAAGAATGTCTTCTCTTAGGATTTCTTTGAGAATCCTTCTTCTCCATAATTTTATGAAAATTCTCTATGATAAAATCAGAGATAGTAGATTTGAAAAAATAAAAAAAAAAAGTGTAGGAAAAAAGGTCTCCTCTGATCCTAGCATAGAGATGTTTTTGGGACATCGACTGTGGATGTCCTGAAGGAGAAGATTTATCTTCTCTTAGGATTTATTTTTTTATTTCTATTTTTTAATTTATGAAAGATCCAAGGGTTGGATTCCTCCCTTAATTCTCCTCATGTTCTTCATCTCTTGAAATATCCAAGAGATCCAAAGAATATGTATTTGATTAACCATCAGGAGGGATCCGCGAGAAGCTAGCACTTTGAGTGGATCTTCGTTCGACGAACCTCAGATCTGTATTGCAGGTTCGTATGGATCATCTATAGAGATTGGACGCCTATGCGGCTCTAAAAGCAACAATGTGATTCAATCATGGAGTTCTCAACCTATACAAAGATAAGAGATCTGATCTCTTGGTAACCTAGATATGATCTAGGGTTAGATCTAGAATTATTTTAGATCTAGGTATTAATTTGATCAATATTAATTATGATTACTTTATTTTTAGATTTATATTTACATCATGATATATTATAGATCCTTGATGTAGGACTTTGTAATTTGATTATATACATTTATAGATTAAATAGTTTAATCTATGTCTTCCGCTACTCTTTTCTTCAAAAAAATTTCGAAATCTATGCATGAAATCCTGCATATTTTCCAAAAATGGTATCAGAGCATCTAGATTCTTTTATAACATGTTCATGTATGCTTAAGAATAAATCTAAAATTTAAAATTAATTAAAGATCATAAATACTGTCATAAGGTTGTCCTGTTGTAAGGTTAACGTCTTATAATGAAAAGATTGTCCTAGTATGTACTGATCTGAATTTGAATCATGAACAAGTTAGATTTGATCTAAGCAAATTCATGATTTAATTTTTTAATTTAAATATAAAATTAAATAGATATTAGATTTATTTTAGATTATTCAGATTAGATCTAAATAATATTAGAATTGCACATACTATCATAAGGTTGTCTTGCTGTAAGATTTATTTCTTATAGTGAAAAGATTGTCCTAGTATATGCTGATCCAAGAAATCTAAATCATAAATATATTCGATGAGATCTAAAATAATTTATGATTTATTTTTAGATTTTAAATCTAATATAAAATAGTTTATGATCTGATTTTGATCATTTAGATGAGATTAATGTGATATGTTTCATGTTTTGATCTAGATCTTCATGTTGCATATGGTGATATGTAGCTTCATTTTTTAATCTAGTTTGCATATGTATGACATATAAGTTTTGTAGAATTTAAATTATAAACTTACTTTCTACAAAATTCTAGATTCGAAACCTTAGGACATGATCGAAATATTGAAATAAATCAAATCTAAAACCATCATTTGAATTTGATTCAAAGTAAAGTGTTTATAATTTAAAAATATTTTAAATAATAAAATCAAAAAATAGTTCTGAGGTTCCATAAATCCAAATTCATAAGCTTAAACTTAATTGAGAATTAAGTGGTTATTTAGAATCTAGGTTTATGATTTGAAGATCCTAAGATAATTTCATAAAATATGGGTTAATGGATAATGGGTTAGCTTTGATCAAATTTTTAACTGGGTTAGACCTAGAGTTAGATTAAATGTGGACTTAGTTAAGAAATTGATCAAACCTAATTAATAGTTAATTAGAATTAGGTCATTTCTTTAGATTAATTCAATAGTTGTAGTTGATCAAAGTCCATACATCTAACAAATGGATACTGATTGTGGCTCAGTGGTCGAGCCCGAGTCTTTAGGCAAACCAAATCAAAATTGATAAATCGATTGATATCTAAGGTAAGTTTGGCATCCCAGACTGGTGGTTTTTAATTGATAGTCCGCTTACTTGACCATTTTTGATGGTGTCTAAGGCAAGCCTTGGCAGACCCTCCCACCGATCTTACTTACTTGGTCAATATGGTTAATCAACTTTTGATTAGGTTGCTCATTGATTCATGCTAATCCATGTCACATAGAAAATAGTGAGACTGATATACGTGCCCATGGATCAAAATTGATTCTAATCATCATCAATGACTTGAGAAGTCAGTAGAAGGACTTGACTTGATGAAGTCAATGAGAGCAAATTGATCCATATCCTTTCTATCCTTAAATCACTAATAATTTAAATTTTCTAAAATTATTAGGTCCTTAAAATGATAAAGTTATGGAGATAACTAAGTCATGGCCTCCCATGAAGGTGTTTGATAATGGGTCCATTAACTCAATAATCATTGGAGGCCCATAGGCCTGGTGCTTGTTGACTAATGGAATTATCATTCATCATATGATGACTTGGATGTGTCTCTCTAATGGTGGTTAGGTTGACCAACCATAGTTGGGCTTAATCATTCATTAATTAGATGCATCAAGTATAGTCATGTTAATGGTTGAACCTAATCAGATCCTTACAGTGGAGGCCCTAGCCTACTGATTAGGTTTCTAGGATGAAATTAAATTACTAAAAATTATTTAGAGAAATAATTGGTTATGAACCTATCCTTAGATGTACATAGGTTGACTAACCACGGTTGAGCTTATGTGCAGTCTACGTGGATTCTAGTATCCACTAAGAAATTAGGATAATTTTTCAAATTAGAGGTAGAGGCTACCAGTTCGAATGAAATATTGAAAGAATCTTTAAACTAAAGTTCAAGTCTTTAGGCTTAATATAATTCATATATTTAGGTCAATATTCTCTTTTCTTAAATTAAGGCTAAATCCTAATTGCTCCTATCACTGTTAGATAATGATGACTTATGGATCCAACTTCGATAATTAGTATCGAAAGTTGAATTTGGTTCAGCAATACGAATGGATTCGTATTGAAACTTCAAAGTCCAGTCAAAATAATTAGTCCAAGGTTAATCTAAATCAGGCATAGTGCTTTTACTATTAGAAGCAGGGTCATAGAAAGAATATTTGTCTTGCTTTCTTTGACCATAACAGGCTGAATAAGAGAAAGAAGCAAAAGTTGCTCATTAAAGATGTTATATGATAACACCTTAAAATTTTTCTGTATATAATTCTACTACATGGATATTAGATGTCGGTAGTCTTATGCAATTTGTTGCAAAGACTATAAGTAAGTAGGATATTTGAAAATGATGAGAAATACCTGAACGTTAGGGATGAAAGTCTTGTTCCAATCCTAGCTTTAGAAATTATCAAGCTTATTTTCAATAAATGTCATTTTAAGTGATTATCACTATTATCCATCGTTTATGATAAATATGATCTCTAATGGCTTTTTAATCTGAGATGGTTATCGTTTATCAATAAAGAAAATTATTATGATATTATTATGAATAATATTACAGTAATACATGGATAATAAAGAAATGATATTTAATATTTACATAGCCTGTTAAGTGTAATATACACACCCATATTAGATTATGTCATGGATATCTATCTTTGGCATTATAGGCTTAGTCATTTTGACAAGAATAAGATAAATGGGTCAGTTTGAGAGAGAATCTTGACATCAATGATTGTGAATCATTGATAGCCTATGAATCTTGTCTTCTTGGAAAAATGATAAAGTCACCTTTTACTGAAAAAGATGAAGGAGCCGATAAAGTTCTAAGTCTCATACATAGTGATGTATGTGGACCTATGAACTTAAGTGCCAAAGAAAGATATTAATATTTCATTACAGACGATCTATCTGGGTATAGGTGTATCTGACCTGAATCATTTGAAATGTTCAAATGATTCAATAATGAAATAGAAAAATAAATTGGATAAGGTATTAAAACTCTTCGATCAGATCGAGGAGGCGAATACTTATCCAGTGAGTTTGTGATATATCTAAAAGAGAATTGGATTCTCTCTTAGTGGATTTCTTTTTGGAACATAGTGTATCTAAAAGAAGAAAATTAAACTTTGTTAGACTTGGTTCAATCTACGATAAGGTTTACTTATTTGCCTGCTTTAGGGTTGTGCTCTTGTGACTACATGTTTTACTCTGAAAATGTTCTGAGTAAATCTGTCGCAAAGACTCCATATGGGATATGGATCAGGCATAGACCTAGACTCTTTCACCTTTGGATTTTGGGGTTGATCGGCCTATGTCATAGGTTTGCACATAGATAAACTTTGATCCTAATCCAATAGGTATTTAAGGATGATTAATTATACCATACTGAAGAGCATGAGATGTTCATCAATAGTAAGGGCATTCCTATTTGGAAAAGAGTTTCTTAGAGAATGAATTGATGTTTGTCAAGTTAAACTCGAAGAAGTTTGACTGGTAGAAAAGAATCGACGTAATCTAGTAAACCTACAGAATCGAATTTGATCAGATCAAATCCAAAGTCCATTAAAGTATCATCTTTAAGAAGATCCGGTAGAGTACCGTATTAACCAGATAGATACTTCAGTATCTAGGTTCGGGATGGCGATCCTATTGAACTCGATGAGAATAATAAGGATCTGATCACTTATAGGGATACAATGCAGTGGCCTAACTCTGAAAAGTGGCTTGGAGCCATATGATCCAAATTGAAGTCTATAAAAATCAATAGTATATGGACGCTAGTTGATTCATCTGAAGGGATAAAATTCATTAGGTGTGAATGGATTTTCAATAGGATCAGAGTAGTGTAGGAAGGTAAAGATCTTAAGGCCTGTTTGGCTATTATCTTAGTTTTCGAACATACGTTCTGAACGTATATCTTTGTTATGAACAAAGACAAACCTTGTATTTATAATTGGGCAAAATATTTTGTAGTATTATTTCTTGTATTATTTAAGGATGAAATTCTCTTAATCGAAAATGACATTCTAGCATTGTAAGAAATGAAGGTTTAGCTATCATCTTATTTCTCCATGTACGAGACCAGACATGGTATACTCATTAGAGATAGTGAGTAGATACCAGTTTGATCTAAATGAGAGTCACTGAAAGATTGTATAGACAATCCTTAAGTATTTGGGAAATACTAAGGTTCGGTGACTCAAATATGGAAGTAATGACTTAAAACATGTGGATGTTTTAATTTCAGTCAAAACAAGATGACAATAAGAGAATGTCAAGTCATATCCTAATTGTAGGAGCAATATGCTAGAAAGATTCTAAGCAGTATACTTTAGCCTATTCAGTTAGTGACATAGAGTACATCATGTCATATGATGCTGACTTGTAAGCTATATAGTTGCTGAGGTTCATTAGTAGGTTGGAAGTGGCACCCTCCATCAATAGTCCAGTCCTATCATAGCACTGAGCCATAGCTCAAGCTAAAGAATCTAAAGATTAGTATATTCTGCATCACTTTCATCTTAAATATTATATCTGGATGACGTCAATCTTTAGAAGATCGATGGAAAAGGAGAACTTGACTGACCCATTTGTTAAGGCCTTGAAACTAAGGAGTTTTATAAACTCAAGTAGAAGATAGAATATTTGATATCATTTTGATTGGATTTAGTTCAAATGGGAGTTGTTGAAAAATATGTCCTAAAGTCAATCATCTAAGTGGCAGATGATTAGAATTAGTATATGAATTATCTAATAATAATATTTATTTAGCTGATTCATCATAAAAGTTCTATCTTCTTTAAATGAACTCCTAAATTATGAAGAAGTCCTTAGAACTACAATCAATCGATAAAGAAGGATTTACCGGATGGTTCTTAATACTACTACAAAATCGAGCTACGATAGTAGTTTGTAATCACTACCGTAGTCCAAAAAATCGCTGCTATAGGATATGACAGTGGTTAGCTAACTGCTGCCACTACAGCCATCATCGTAGGTCTATGATAGCGGTTATTATAGCGGTTATGAAAATCGCTGCCATATACGTCTATTGCAGCGGTTTCTAAACCACTGCCATAGGTCTATCTATGACAGTGGTTATAAAACCACTATGATAGATCAGTCAATAACAGCAGCTATGGAATCGCTACCATAGACTTGTCTATGAAAGCAGTTACATAACTGCTGCCATAGGTCTAATGCAGCGGTTGACACATTGCCTACGGCAGCAGTTGGCACGTCTATGGCAGCGATAGTAAAATCACTGCCGTAGCTTCTAAATAATTAAAAAAAAAATAAAATTTTTAATTTTTTTATATATTTTACCTGATAAATGCAGAGATATATAACATAAAAAATATTATAAACATAAAAAAATTTCTAAAATACTAAAATTTTATTATTAAATAAAATTTATTATAATATTTTTAAAAAAATACATCAAAAGTCTTCTAAATCTATATTGTCGTCATCCCCGAGAGATGGAGCACGAGCTGGAACCAGATCTGGAGCTAGAGCCGGAGTCAGAGCTGGAGGAGCTGGAGTTGGAATGCATGCCAACATATCCTCAAATCATGTGAAGGCACCTCTAAAATGCATACTGAGAGTCGACACCATGTCTCTCACGATGCCCTCCAGATGAGATGTGCGCTTCTCAGCCCGATCTGCCCGCATCGCAGCATGATCCGCCCATGCCAACGCCGCCTCAAGCTCCTTCCGACTGACGACATCGAAAGCCTGTAAAGAGACGCTCACCTCTAACCAATAGCTGGTCGGCGTATATTCAAGCCTGCATCAGATCCTCCTAGAGTGCTCAAGTCCCAAAACCTGAGATAGATAGTCATGGGGGCTAGAAGTATCTCGGCCCTCACTCGCGAGCGCATCTAACTGATCCTATAATTGTAAATGCAAATAAAATTTTATAAAAAATTCTATAATACTAATCATATATACTAATATATTTAATACTTATAAAAATCCTTCCAATCATGGCATTTATCGATCTGCCCTTCTTGTCCGTACGGTTGGATCAAAAGATCTCACTACGATTGGGCATCACTCCATCTCTTATCAATTATAACAATAGATCAGTTTATCAGAAATATATAAAAATATTAATTTAATTTATCTAGTAAGATTTAGAATTCATTACCTCTCTATGCATACGACTGGCCATAGACTCACGCTCGAGAGTATGCATATACTCCTAGGCTGCCCGGTTCTTTTGATTCTAATGGAAGGTAGCCTAATAAGTATTCAAATAAATAATAAATATTTAAAAAATATTTAAATATAACTTTAAGTGTATTAAAAAATTCAAAAGTTAGTAATTTTATCTTGAACTTCTGGCTCCTTCAATGTGTAACCATCCTCTCCCACTGACTCGGAGGATAGTCCTGTATCCAAGGAACAAGCTTCTTTGGAGTGTCTCATCAGTGCTCGAGCCATCCTCTATGGAGCTTGATCTTGTAGCCCTGGTACAACTCTCTGATCTTCTTCAGTTGGGCATCTCGAGCCCTCTCGTGATCAAAAAAATCGTACCTCCTCTGTACAAAGTTATCAAAAATCAGTTATAAAATTATTCTAATCAAACATAGTGTAAACATGTAAAATGCATAAATATAATTAAGATGCACTTATCCATATTTTCTTTCACACTCGATTTTTGATAGTATCATCCATCAATCTCCAGTCTCTAGGCTCTATGGGAATAATATCTGACCACCTTATAAGTACTCCAAAAAAAAAATGCATCTTCCGGGTGGTCTCCCCTACTGGCCTTCCCTCTAGATCATACTGTATCATCACCTGATGCTGGTGGTTTTACACATGCACCATATGTGTGGGACCGTAAAATATCCTACTGGATGATGCACCTGCAATGAAAATACATTATGCAAATATATAAGTATACAAATACTATATAAAAAATAAATAAATAATATAATAAAAATGTACACTCAAAAGTTGGTGGACTAGCATGTATCGAAGATGTGGATGACGGTAGAGGCTCAGATGTCGATGGAGTACTAGATGCTACCGGTGGAGTAGATGCCAGTGGTGGAGGTTCCTAAGCAGTTGATGCGGAGGTGGATGGAGTATGCTCTGACTGCTCCTCAGATGCTGAACTCCGCATAACCTGTCGAAAGGTAGGGACGAAAGCTAGATGGCATTTCGGTGCCATCATGATCTGCAACGTTAATGAACATTAACCAATATAACATGTTAAACAATAATCAAAGATATGCCTAGGTACTATCCGTACAATTACATATAAATATACGTATGCCAAAGATTATGTACACTAATTAATTGATGGATCTATTGCTATGCAATGCAATAAACAAAAGCAACAAGATGGAGGTTCTCTTAACGATCGGGGGTTCTCTTAGCAGTCGGCATGGCCCATGATATGGCCTCCCAACATGACACGGCCCAAGGTATGAACTACCAACACGATACGGTATGGCACGGCACGGCACAACCTACCGACATGGCATGGCATAGCTTATCGATACGGTATGGTCCAAGGCATGGCACGGTCTACCGGCACGGCATGGCCTACCGGCACGGCTCAGATGAGGAGCTCCACGTAGTCATTTGAGGAGTGGGGGTTGCAACCTTTGGACAACAAATTTAACATTTTGAATAATAATATTAGCAATACATCAATAAATAGACTCTAATAATTTATATCAAAATGTTGAAGTCATCGCCTAATAGCATCTATAATATGGACATCACCATCGCTCCTAACAAATATGTCTGAAATCTCAATAGTATCAGGTAAGTTTTATCCTAAAGGAGCACTTTGCATGCATGGTCCAACATCGTCATCAACTTTGGTATTATCAAAAATATGCCTAGGCACCATCTTCATAACAACATCCCATTGAGGCTCCAAGGGATCACTAACATAGAAGACTTGACTAGCTTTGGAGGCAAGTATATATGGTTCTTCAGTGCAGAAATGGTGTTGTATATTAACAAGAGTAAAACCACACTCATCAGTCTTTATCGCAGACTATGATAAGTTGTCAAACCAATCATACTTCATCAACACAATTCTTTCTTTAGAATAATAGTCTAGGATGACTATCTTCTCCATCATGCTATAATAGTTTAAATCCTTCGTACGAGGGTGTGAATTTCTCGAGCTAGCATAACACCCAGTGGTGGTGCTCAACATGACGCCACTATTTTGTGTTGCCATATTTATGAATCTGCTGTGAATATTAAACCTGTAGCCATTAATGATGAGCTATTTATACTCACGCACGGTATGAATAGGGCCCATTGAAAGAGCACATACTTCAGGGCTCATATCACTGAGCAGCAATCTCTATACCTAATTAAGAAAATGACACCTCATTAGTAAACATGTTCAAATAAATGTATAAGACAAGAATATATAATCGCTTATATGATCTTTGAATCATTTAAAAAAATTTTTGCTGTGCATTTTTTCTTGCTTCCGCATACTTAGAGCACCATATTTTACTCTTATGACTTTCTTATATTTGCTGCATGCACAAAGAACAAATTTAGATATAATTAAATATTTTTTTAATTATTATAAAATAAATAAGACTGAGTGACTCATCTTATATATGACTCAATAACATCACAGTTGAAGAGCACATAGTAGTGTGCATTATCCCTTTCCTCAATGCTTAAATCAGTGAGGTGGTATGAAGTAAAAAGTCCACCTGACTGTGAATGGACTCAAATGCAAGCTCAATTGGCTCATACTGATCATTCTGATTCCTCATTGATCGATTACGATGTGTCTCGAGCTTGTTTAAGTATATGGTATAAAAATCTATATACTCTTGATCCAAATAATCTTCTGCTATGGATCCCTTCGGACGATTCATATTTCTTACATAAGATTTCAAAGTTTGAATATTCTTCTAAGTAGGATACATCCATCGGCAGAATACTGAATCTTCAAGTATAACTTCTCCTGCAAGGTGCATGGTATGATGCATCATAATCATGAAAAATGATGGTAAAAATATCTTCTTCAGATCAAATAATATAGTCACCACCATTGCCTTCATTTTTTTTCACGTCTTTCTTAAACAACCTCTTTGCACAAATATCTCTATAAAAATTGCAAAGATAAATAACAGTCATTCTAACATTTTTTGGCAACACACGGCGAATAGCTATTGGGATCAATTCCTGCATCAGCACATGATAATCATAAGTCTTCAATCCCCCAAATTTGACATCTTTACTATTCACATGCTTTGATATATTGCTTGAGTATCCATCAGGGACCTTTATGTTCTCCAACACATGAAGAAATATGGACCATTCGGAGGCATTCATAACATAGCATGCATGAGGAAGCCTCCACTGTTCTCCCCCTATCGGCTCTGGATGGAGTGATCTCCTAATACTCCATTCTTTTAAGTCAAATCAAGAATTCAAGTCATCCTTAGTCTTATCTTTGATATTTAAGATTATTTCCTATAGGAGCTCGCACACATTTTTTTCAATATGCATTACATCTAACCAATGGTGCAATAAGTTTGTCTTCCAATATGGCAAATCAAAGAAGATGCTCTTTTTCCTCTGATTAAAGTGTGTGTCATCTTTCTTTAATCAATGCTTCTTTTTTTTACCATCAATTAGATCATCTTTCTAAATTCAATACTAAGACCATCCAACTCTCTAAGTACATCACTTCCAGATATCCAACTAAGCACCTTACCTTTTTCAATAGTGCCATCGAAGGAGCGTGCATCCCTTCTGTATGGATGGTTTTGATGGAGGAAACGTCGATGCCCCATATAGCTAAAGCTCCTCCGATGTGTCAACCTTCTAGATCGGATATTTTTTCTACAAATCGGACATGCTAACTCACCTTTGGTACTCCAACTTGATATTAGGACATAGGCTGAAAAGTCATTTATTGTCCATAAAAGTGCTGCGCGCATGGAGAATGACTCATTTAGCAAAGCATCAAAAATTGGAATACTTTGAATGCTCTATAACTATTTCAGCTCAGCAATAAGAGACTGCAAATAAACATCAATATCATTACCTACCTCCATTGGTCCAGGGATGAGCACTATCATGAAAGTAAAAGATTTTTTCATACATATGTACGATGGAAGATTGTAAATATGAATAAATACTGGCCATACACTATGAGCGGTATTCATATACTTAAATGGATTGAAACCATCGTACGACAAGCCCAACCTCACATTACGTATCTCATGTGCGAAGTCAGGATGTAATTCATTAAACTTTTGCCATGCCTCTCCATCGATTGGATGCCTCAATGCATCATCTTTTGTTCAATCCTCTTCATGCCATCTCATGTCCTTCGATGTTCTTGCCGACATAAATAACTTTTAGTCTTAAAATCAAAGAAAAATGCCACATCAACTTTTGAGATACACGAGTCGATGTGCCATCTTTATTCTGTTTCCATCTTGACACACCACACCTCATGCACTCATTTTGGTTGACATCCCCCTCCCAATAGAGTATGCAATCATTGGGACATGCATGAATTTTGGTGTAAGAAAAGTCCAGCTATTCAATAATCTTTGATGCATTATAATTATTCTTCAAAATTTGTATATCGTCCGAAAGAATATCCTCCAAAAGCTCTAATATGCAGTTCACTCCATTATTACTGAATCTATTGGAACATTTTGCATGATACAACTAGATTAAGAACTCTAGCTTCGCCATCTTTTTACATCCAAAATACAACAAAACATTAGCATCCTTCATCAACTTGTGGATCTTCTCTACATCCTCACTGTTTATCATTCTACCAACCATAGGATCAGGCATGGACGTAGATGCACCGTCATTATGGCCAACAAATGAAAAAATATCATGAACCATTTATTCACTCTCCCATCATGTTGATCACCTCCTTACGGTCTGCCCTCACCATGTTGGTCTCAACAAATTTTATAACTGGCTTTAAAGTCATAAATAATAAGGTGATTATTTACATCTTGATAAGGTTGCCACGGTACATCCATATACTTTTTACAAGGACATTGGATCAGTCCATGATCCCTAAATTTTTTTATAGCAAAATCAAAAAAATTTTGAAGTCCAACCTCATATTCTAGAGAGAGTCTACGAAACTTCATCCACATCTTATCCATTTTAACAGTCATGATACTGTAATTAAATCATTTATGGAACTTAAATCATATACTAATGTATTATAAATAAATATATAATAAATGCATCCTATCACCAACTAATAGGTAAAGATAGGTCCTATTTCATTCAAAAATTGTATTAATTCTATAGATTCAATACAGTAATTAAATGATATGCAACAAGAATCGAATGAAATTTTGGCAGCATTTTTTCTTAGTTCTTTCATGTAGGAGAACAAAAAAAAAATACTGTCCAAAATTTTATTCAGAATCCTTAGCATACCATTTGATTACTGCAACTACCTATAAAATTATCTATAATTTTTAAACCATCCAAATTAATAATCAATTGATCATTGTACATAATTCTCTCATCCGTATAATTACATATAATTATACGAATGTCGGAGATTATATATACTAATCAATTGATTGGTCTATCATTATGCAATGTAATAAACAAAAGCAACAAGACATAAACATCCAAAAAATGTTATCCAATAAATTCTATAACATGAATTACATTCATAAATAATTAAGGATGAGCAACAGTCATAGATTCGATCTCTTGTACCAATCTGGGTGTTAATTCAGAAATCTGAAAGAAGAATAAAGTAGATAATGGTGGCACCTTAGGGCTTAAAGTTGGAATCTTAGAGAGACATATCAAATTTTATTTGCACCCATCAAGCTGGCTCACTCAAAAGTTGAGCCAACTTCGTGCCTAAGATAGCTGGCTCTATGTTTGAGACATTCGACTCGGATCCTTCCCCAGCTAGCTCGATCTCGATCTGAGCCAGCTCGACTGCATATCCGAGCCAGCTTGGATGTGTGCCATCCCTTGTTCTTCGTTGTCTCCATCCTCCCCTCATCTTTCCGACCGCCCATCTTTCACTCAATCTCCATCGCCGATGAGGCTGAACCCCCTCCCTGATCCCTCTCTTCCTCTCTCGATCTCTCTCTATCGATCTCATCCCTCACTGGTGAGGTCGAACCGCCTCCCTCCCTCTCTCCCTCTCTCGATCTCCCTCGTTGGTGACGACGGTGAGGCCAAACCCTCCCTCCCTCTCTCACTCTCTCGATCTCCCTCGCTGGTGATGTCAGACTCCTCCCTCCCTCTCTTTTCTCTCTCGATCTCCCTCGCTGTTGATGATGGCAGGTCGGACCCCCTCCCTCCTCTCCCCCTCTCCCTTTCTTAGTTTCGGATCTTGAAATCGGGTCTGGGTATGGTACTTCAAGTATGGACCCATCGGATATTCGAATTCAGGTTTGGTATCAGTAATTAAAATCGGATCTTGATATGAATATCTAGGTTTCAATCTAAATCCAATCCATTAATAGGTCTAGTTTAGTGATTAATAAATAATATTATAAAATTAAAATAAAAAATATACCTATGACTATAGAGAGAAGATCGCACCAAAAGCTTCGAGGGTCATCGACAACGATGCTGGAGGAAGACGACGGCACTAGAGGTAATCTACAAAATAATAGCAAGATAGTGAGATACAGAGAGAAAAGAGAGAAAGAGAAAGAGAAAAGAGAGAGGAGGGAGAGGGGCCTGGAGGGGCGTCGTGACGGAGAGGCCAGGGGATGGGGAGGGCAGGGGGTGGGCGGTCGGGGATGGGGGGCGAGGGGCGGTGGCGGTCGGGGATGGGAGGGCGGGGGACGAGCGACGGCGGTCGGAGATGGAGAGGGCGGGCGATGGCGGTCGAGGATGGGGAGGGCGGGCGGTCGGAGAGGGTAAGGGGTGGGCGGGTAGGGGCAGTGGCCGGGTATGGGAGGGAAGGGGTGGTGGCGCCAGGGATGGGGAGAGTAGGGGGCGACGGTCGGGGATGGGGAGGGCAAGGGGTGGCGGGCGGTTTGGGGAGGGGAGGGAGGGCGACGGGTGGTCGGAGATGGAGAGGGTGGGGGGTGGGCAGCCGAGAAGGATAAGGGTGGGGGTTGGGATGGGAGGGTGGGAGCGAGCGACCGTGGTCGGGGATGGGGAGGGTGGGGAGCGAGTGACCGCAATCGGGGATGGATGGAGTCTCACCAGTGATGGAGAGGGGAGAGAGAGAGCATGCACGATAGAAAAAAAATTAAGAATTTTTAACCTAACCTATGACAGTAATTTTTGAATCGCTATCATAGATCTATGGCAGTGGCTATAGTAAACCACTATAATAGATCTACGGTAGCGGTTTATAACCGCTGCCATAAATTTATATGAACAGTTTTTAGTAACCACTGCCGTAGATTGAAAATAATTTTTTTATTTTTTTTAAATATTATATTATTTTTAAATTTAATATCTATCTTCGTCGTTCATTATCTAAATAATTATCATTAGAGTATCGTCACAAAAGATTATCTCGATCTGATAGCCTTAGCTTCATCGATCAAAAAAATTTGATTTCGACGATCATGAACGATGATGCGATGACTGATAGATGAAGATCTTCAATCGATCCAAAAATCTACAACGATGATCTTGATGATATTTATAGCATACTATCAAAATTTTACTTTAATCGAATATCGTTATCATGGTCAATTTAGTAAAGCATGATTTTGGTCGTTAAATTAGAAACAAGCGATCAAAGAACTAAACAGCGTTAGATTATGAGATAATTTTTTAGTTAAATGATCTTTGCTATAATTTTAATTATTTTATATAATGATAATAATAAAATTTAAATTATTTTCATATGAACTGTTCATGTTAAGTAGATATTGTAAAAGCACGAGCATATATATAACAACCAATGGAGTTTAAGAATGATTATCAAACGATGTATAGTTTTAGATTATTCTTAGTCTCACGAGTTGAATTTTATAATCATCACCATAAAAAATAATTAAAGTAGTAGTCAAGATCATTTATAAAAAAAATTATCTCATAATCGAACACCGTCTGATCCTTTGATCACTCATTTATCATTTAACGATCGAAATTAACCTATACTAAATTGACCAAGATAATGATATCTGATTGAAGTGAAACTTTGATGGTATACTAAAAATATAACTAAAATCATTATTATAGAATTTTGGATATATCGGAGGTCTCCATCTATCAGATCATCGTATCGTCATTCGTGGTCGTCGAAATCAAATTTTTTCGATCAATGAAGTTAGGACCATCAGATCGAGGTAATCTTTGGTGATGATACTTTAATGATAATTATTTAGATAATGAACGATGAAGATGGACATCAAATTTTAAAATTATATATTATTTTAAAAAAATAAGAAAAAAATATATTACAATGGTTATAAATAACCGCTATCATAGATCGACGTATAGCAGCGGTTATAAGAAACCGCTACTATAGGTTCGACATATGACAGCAGTTATAAGAAATCACTGCTATAGGTCGGATCTATGATAGTGGTTATAAAAAATCATTGCAATAGGTCGGACTATGGCAGCGGTTTGTTGTAACCACTGCTATAGGTCGAATCTATAGCAGCGATTCCTTGTAACCGCTGTCCTAGACTCTATTACAGTGATTTTAAAAAAAGCTGCCATAGTATGCACTGTCATAGCCTCTTTTTGTTGAGTGTAAACTATTCATGATCAAATGATAAGTTATTAATAAGAATGTTAACTTATCGAGTGTAGGTCGCTGTATGCCATATGCATTGGTTGTCCTCATAATCAAGTAGTGTGGAGATACTGGTATGGCATCTAGATGAGATGTAGGAGTATATCTCACTGAATGTGATCAATGTAGCACTCTACTGTCAAGAGTAGCTAGCTAAGGCTAATGGGTATAAGTGTCCCTCCGACCTTAGATCACCACGGTGACTTGCAAGCAACTTACTGTACTTTGGTACCGGACTGCCTGTATTTCTAATATAGGTTCGAAAGATTTTTAGGTATAGTCAAGTACTTGTAAGTCGGTGTGTGAGTCAAGATGGGATTGACCACTGCTGATTAATTTCAGGAAGAGAATATCTCGATATATTTTAATTTAGCAAAATCTAGGCCTGGATAATCCTTGTGAGGTGTCACGGAATTTGCAAAATTTTGAAACACAATAGAGATGACTTGTATAAGTGTTTGACAACATACTCGAAGTCAACTTTAGCATTATTGGTCATAGAGATGAATTATGCAATAACCATGGGCTAGGATTCTAAGAATGTTGCTTTGCATACATTCAACCTATTCGAACGTCGGAAATCATTGCTAGATGGTAACTTTGATTAGTACAAAAATTGATTTCTATGCAACCAGCTTAGGTTCGAACCTATGGGGTCACATATATTAGAGCTTGTAATCTGATTAGATGGTTAATTAATGATTGAAAATCGTTCTAAGGTCAATCCATCAATACGATTGATATTTGACCTAATGCAAGTATTGCAGGAGGATCGATTAGCAATTGAATTGCTAATTAGCTCAATTTGATTGAACAATCAGGCTGAGATCAAGTTTAATTGAATTAGATTCAATTAAAATTAGTTTAGACTTAATTAGATTAAGTCTAGTTGGTTTATTGGATAAGCCAATTGCAAGAAAAAATAATTTCTTATTTAACTAGGACTTGGGTGCACCTAATTGACTTAGAATTTAAATTAGATTTAAATTTTGATTTAATCTAATTTAATTAGACTTCTAGTTAGACTAGGATCATCCTTAATTAGGTTGCATTTAATATAATTTAAATGAAATTTAAATTTAGTTCAAACCTATTTTAACCTAGTCAAACAAGAAGAGTCCTAGTTGGACTAGAACTCTCTCTCTTTCTCTTGCACCTAAGACCCCATGCCCACATATTTAATTTTTGATTTTTCTATGTGCATTCCCATGCCCAAGAAGGCCTTCCATACCCACTATTTAGAATATTTGGAAATTTGTTTTGACTTGGTCAAAATATAGAAAGTTGTTATGCCTTGATAGAGTTTTAGATTTCTAAAACTCTTCCCTCTTCTCTATGGAAACTAACCGACACCCACTATCATTTTTGTGTGCCTTTTCCTTTGTTTTGTACGTGGGATTGCTGGTGTTCATGCTTGAAAAAAGGGAGGGGTGTCTATTTGTTTTGACTTGGTCAAAATATAGAAAGTTGTTATGCCTTGATAGAGTTTTAGATTTCTAAAACTCTTCCCTCCTCTCTATGGAAACTAACCCGACACCCACTATCATTTTTGTGTGCCTTTTCCTTTGTTTTGTACGTGGGATTGCTGGTGTTCATGCTTGAAAAAAGGGAGGGGTGTCTATTTGTTTTGACTTGGTCAAAATATAGAAAGTTGTTATGCCTTGATAGAGTTTTAGATTTCTAAAACTCTTCCCTCCTCTCTATGGAAACTAACCCACACCCACTATCATTTTTGTGTGCCTTTTCCTTTGTTTTGTACGTGGGATTGCTGGTGTTCATGCTTGAAAAAAGGGGGGGGGCGTCCAAGAGTTGGACGCCCCATAGGATTCCTAAGATTCCTTCTAAAACTAGGTTTTGACCTAGTCAAAAGATGTCTCTTATGGGATGCCTCAGAAGAATTTTTGGGTGACAAAACTCTAGGATATTCCACGACAAAAATCAGGGAAAAGTAAGGAGGGGCGTGGAGGTTTGAGGCATCAAGACTCTTGGAGGAGATCTTTTCTTTTGGACATCAAACATTGATGTCTCGATGAAGACAAGGTAAGAGAAAGTTTGTCTTCTCTTGTATTCTTTTTTTGGTTTTCTCTCTTCCTATTTCTTATGTGATTTTTATATGATAAAAATTTGAGAGAGAGAAAATAAGATGGCATTGGGATCCATGCTTCAAGATGTTGAAGCATAGTGATCATCTTTGGACATGATCTGATCATGTCCTGATGTGAGAAGAAGAAGAGAATAATGTCTTCTCTTAGGGTTTCTTTAAGAATCCTTCTTCTCTATAATTTTGTGAGAATTCTCTATGATAAAATTAGAGATATTAGATATAGAAAAATAGGAAAAAGTGTAGAAGAGAATGTCTCCTCTGATCCTAGCATAGAGAAGTTTTTGGGACATTGACTGTGGATGTCCTGAAGGAGAAGATTTATCTTTTCTTAAGATTTATTTTTTTTATTTTTATTTTTTAATTTATGAAAGATCCAACGGTTGGATTCCTCCTTTAATCCTCCTCATATTCTTCATCTCTTGGAGTATCCAAGAGATCCAAAGAATTTATATTTAATTAACCATCAGGAGGGATCCACGAGAAGCTAGCACTTCGAGCTGATCTTCATTCAACGAATCTCCGATCTATGTTGCAGGTTCATGTGGATCATCTGTAGAGGTTGGACACTTGTGCAGCTTTGAAAGCAACAATGAGATTCAACCATGGAGTTCTCGACCTACGCAAAGGTAAAATAATCTAGATATGATCTAGGCTTAGATCTAAAATTATTCTAGATTTAGGTATTGATTTGATCAATACCAATTATGATTAATTTATTTTTAAATTTATATTTGCATCATGACATATTATAGATCTTTGATGTAGGGTTTTGTAATTTGATTACATAGATTTATAGATTAAATAGTTTAATCTATGTCCTCCGCTGCTCTTTTTTTTGAAAAAGTTTCAAAATCTATGCATAAAATCCTGCATGTTTTCCAACATATGTATATATATGATATATATGTATGTATGTATGTATATATGTACATACATACATGCATACATGCATACATATATATATATAATTTTTTTTGAAAAAAAAATTGAACTAGGATTTTTTGTCAAATAATAAATGTTGAGTTTGCAGAGGAATTAATTATAATATTTTGGTTTCAAAAAATATCAAAACTAATTTTGGATATGGTTTGAATAAATGCTAATGATTATACAGCCATCCAACATAGTAAAAAAATATTTCTAAAAAGTAAACCCTAACTATATGACTAATATAAAAATAATCATATAATAGCTTAAGATTTTGGTTTATAAAAAATATTGATGTTCATATTTTGTATAATATGTCATTGAAATTATGATTGGATAAATAATTATAATTTTGAAAAAAAATTATTCTAGATTTTTTGTTAAATTTTTTTGAACCAAAAAAAAATTATTTTGATACAATTGATATCGACGATCATAATTATGTAGATAAAAATATTTCCAAAACTAATATTGAAAATTATTTTTTTAAATTTTGGTTAAATCTTATTTTTTTTCCAATTTCAAAAGTTTAATAACCCATACTTTTTGATTCTGTTAGACTTAAAATTCCAAAAATCAAAATAATATGTGATAGATATTTATATTTAAGGTGTAAGTATTTTTTATCTAAATAATTTAGAATGCATATAATATTTTTTCTAATTTTTTATGTATTTATTATAGGAAAATGATATTTCTTAAAAGAACTTCCATAGCTATAAGGAGTGTGCAACAATGTATATGTATTAGAGAAATGATGAAAGAACTGAAAAAATATAGAATGGAATCAAATATTGACATGCTTGACCACATCAAGATAGTGAATGAAAAGATCCAAAAATTATATTTACGGGCAACATTATGGGCGAAGAAGAAAAATTTTTGATGTTGAGAGCAACTTTGCCTTCTTTTTTGTAGCATTTTTAGATACTTTTTGGGGATCTTCAAGACCATAAAAGAACTATTTCTGATTGGTAAAGAAATTTACAAGGAGTACATGAAAAGGAACATAGCTCGATCAGCTATTCTCTCTTTTTGTCCTAATTTTTGTCATCATGGATATGTTATGTTAGTTGATTCATATATGCCAAAACTGATACCTACGCATATGTTTAAAGAAATTGAAGAGTCTATCCTAAGGAAGGTATGATATGTATGTTCTTGATCTTTTGTATCAAAAAACTTTTTGTCATGAATGTTCCTTGAGTCATGTGATGTTTGTTTTCGATGTAAATATATGTATATTATTTTTCATCTCTAAAATGCTATATATTATATGATGCAGAACTTTATGTTAAGCCATTTATATTGCATTTATTATTCATTTTGTTATAAAAAGTTTCAAAAAAGAATGCAGTTGTCATTTCTATTTACTTAAATGGAGCAAATGTACAGTGGAAGTAATGCTGTATTCTCATGATGCTATAATTTTTATGTCCCAAATTATTTTATATTTTTTAAATAAGATGTGTAACATGCTTATTATAAAATTTATAATGGATTGTACAAGTATATATAGAGAAAATAGAGCAAAGAGGAAGCAAATTCTTAAAGAACAAAAGACTCGGTGATTGACAAAAATAATTGATAATTCAAAAGATGATGGAAAGAAAAAGAAAATGGTTCGAATACATTGTCATTCTACTACAAATAGTGAAGAAACTATGGATACTATTCAATATGGAATTTTTGAAAATGCTGGTCAACAAGCGGCATGCAATCGCTCAATAAATATATCATCATGATCACATGGTCGACTAGGTTGCCAACAAAATCAAAATACATCTACTTCTGAATGTCGAAGTAAGCTTTTATTTTTTTAAAATATATTTGAATAATTGGAATATTGAAACTTAGATTTATTTTATGTAGGAAAATCTGTTGAGCCTTTAGATATGGGTCTACCAGAGCATTCCTGTGGCTTTTGTGGAGCTATATTTTGGTATGGAGAACGTATACAGAAATTCAAAAATAAATCAAGGCCCATATTTAACTTATGTTGTCGTGAGGGTAAAGTTGATTTATCAAAGTTAAAAGAAATTTTAGATTTTTTGGATCTTCTGCTGAAAAATGATGGAGGACAATTATCGATAAAGTTTGAGAAAATATTAGAGTATATAACTTAATGTTTGCATTTACATCATTTGAAGCAAAAATTGATGATGAAATAAATAAAAAACTTGGATCTTATATTTTCCACATCAACGGACAAAATCATCATAGAATGGGATCACTATTACCTATTGATGGAGAAAGACCAAAATTTACATAATTATATATATATGACACTAAACATGAAATAAGCAATAGAATTGGAGCAATCATTCCGAATGACAATTATGCTGAAATAAATGAAGGAATTATCGAAGGTTTGATCAGAATGTTTGATGCTGAAAATTAAATTATCAGAGCTTTTAGAATGGCTAGAGATCATTTTAAAGAATCTGATTTCCTACCTATGCGATTAAGATTATTGGAAAAGCATCATGGAGATGGTCTAGAATATAATGCTCCTTCGATATCAGAAATTGCTAGATTAATTGTTGGTGACTTAGGTCAAGTAGATTGACAACGTGATATTACTGTTGAACATAAAATGAAAGATTTGAAATGTATCAGCAATTTGTACCCAAGTTTCATGGCTATACAATATCTAATTTTATTTTCATATGGTGAAGATGGTTTTAGAATTGATATCAAATATGCAGAACTTGAAAAAAACATAATGTAACCAAGCAATATGTAATAATAAGAGAATTTTATGCTTATAGGATACAACAAAGAATATATAAAGAAAAAATATTAATAAGAGGTACCAGATTATTCCAATAGTATTTAGTTGACGCTTTTACATGTATTGAAGAGAAAAGACTAGATTATATTAGAAGAAATCAGAAGGATCTACGTTCTAAAATTTATCATCAGGATATAAAAGATGCAGTTGTACGAGGAGATCGATGTTGATGGAGATGCAACTGGAAAATAAATTATTTTACCATCGAGTTTTACCGGTAGTTCAAGATACATGATCCAAAATTATCAAGATGCTATTGCTATTTGTAAATGGTATGGATATCCAGATTTATTCATCACATTTACCTGCAATGCATAATGGCCTGAAATCAAAGTGGCTTTGACATTAATACTAGATCAAAAAGCTGAAGATAGATCTGATATAGTGAGTAGGATCTTCAAAATGAAAGTTGAAGAATTATTATCGGATCTCACTAAAAACCATCATTTCGAAAAAGCTATTGGAGGTAAAAAAAAATTTTGAGGAATGAATCTGATATAATTATTGATATATTTAACTTTATATTTTGATAGTGTTTATTATTATAATTTTTGCAGTTCTATATACAATAGAGTTTCAACAACGTGGTTTGCCTCAGGTGCATATATTGCTTTGGTTAGATTCAAAATATAAGTATCCGATAGTTACAGATATAGATTCTATAATAAGTGCAGAATTACCTGATAAAAATATGAAACCAATTGGGTATGAAAGTGTTCTAAAATTTATGATGCATGATTCATGTGGATATAAAAATCCAAAATCATCGTGTATGGTCAAAAGACAGTGTTCGAAATATTTTTCAAAAAAATTCCATAGCAAAACATCAATTGATGAAAATGGATTTGTCATTTACAGGAGGAGAGATGATGGTCGACATAGTTTTAAAAATAGAGTCATCCTTGATAACAAATTTATTATCCCATATAATTTGAATTTGTTTATACGCTACCAAGCACATATAAATGTTGAATGGTGTAATAAATAAAAAATGATCAAATATCTTTTTAAATACATAAATAAAGGTGTTGATAAAACAAGAGTTGTCATTGCTGAAAATATTATACTTGATGATCAAACTAGAGAAACAAGGTATGAACAAGTTGATGAAATTAAAATGTATCTTGATTATCGATATTTATTAGTATATGAAGCGGTTTGGCAAATATTTCAATTTGATATTCATTTCAGAGAACCAACAGTTGAACGATTGGTTGTGCATCTTTTATTTATGAATAAAATTATTTATTACAAAAATCAAAGTTTATCATCCATTTTGATAAGAAAAGATATTGATAAAATAATGTTAACTGAATGGATGCTAACAAATCAGATGTTTGATAATGCAAGAGATTTGACATATGTAGAATTTTTGACTAAATGGGTATGGAACTCAGGAGATAAAATCTGGAATAATAGAAAAAGAAAAACTCGAATTGGCATGATTGTATATGTTTATCCCAGTTCAGGTAAACTATATTATTTACGAATGCTTTTAGGTATTGTTAAAGGATCCAGAAATTATGAAGAGATCAGAATTGTGAACGATGTCATCCATCCAACTTTTCAATCAGCATGTAATACACTTGGTTTATTAGGTGATGATAAGGAATGGAACAATGCATTGGAAGAAGCTTCTTATTGGGCATTAGCATCAGAATTGAGATAGCTTTTTGTAACTCTTATAATTTATTATGAAATTGCTGATCCAAATAAGTTATTAGAAATGCACTAAAAAAATTTTGCAGATGATATTATATGCAGATTGAAGAATATATTGCAATTATCAAATTTATGCATTCCTGTATCACAATTGAAGAATCATATTTTGTTTGAACTAGAGAAAGTATTTAACAAAAATTATTGTTCGCTTTCTGATTACAATCTTCCAATACCTAATAATATCATGATGGAAGAGTTAAACAATAGATTGTTGAGAGAGGAGTTTGATTATGATGTCCATGAACTACAAATTGAATATCAAAAATTATTTCAAAATCTAAATGAGGAGTAGAAGATTTTTTATAAAACAATTCTAAATGCTGTTCAGAAAAATAGAGGTGGATTATTTTTTGTATATGGTTATAGAGGAACTGGCAAAACATATCTATGGTAAACGATAATTGCAAGGATAAGGTCCGATGAAAAAATTATTTTGATAGTTGCTTCAACAGGAATAGCATCTCTTTTATTGCCTAGCGGACGAACCATACATTCAAGATTTAAAATCCCTCTTCAGATTGATGATTCTTCAACATGTGAAATCAAAAAGGGTACATAGCTTGCAAAGTTAATTGAATCTACAAGTTTAATAGTTTGGGATGAAGCTCCTATGAATTATAGAAATTATTTTGAAGTACTTGATAAAAATTTAAAAGATATTTTACAGAAGCATGATGTGCCAATAGATGAAATAATATTTGTGGAAAAATAATACTTCTTGGTGAAGATTTCCGGCAGATTCTTCTAGTGGTTGTTGGAAGAGATAGATCAGAAATAGTTGATGCATCAATTAGAATATCATATTTATGGAAATATTGTAAGATATTATTTTTTTAAAAAAAATATGTGATTATTGCATACTGATATGGATGAAAAATCTAAATCATCATTGATAAGTTTTGACAAATAGCTTTTGAATGTCGGAGATAGAAAAATTCTAACCATCAAGCTACAAGAAAATGAGGATGAACCATGTTGGATAAAAATTTTGGATGCTTTGCTCATAAAAGTACAGAATAATCATGTTCAGCATATTTCTTCAGCTATCTATACTGATTTTTTGGCAAACTATAATGATCTAGAATATCTAAAAGAAAGAGCCATAATCACACCCACGAATTAAATTGTTGATGAGATAAATATATATATCTTATCTTTATTGGATACTGAAGAGAGGATATATTTGAGTTTTGATACAATATGCAAAACATCATTGGACAGTGAAACAACAAATATTTTATATCTGATTGAATTCTTGAAATTTTTAAAATTTAATAGAGTTCCTAATCATCGATTAAGTTTGAAAATAGGTGCTCCAGTAATGTTATTTTGAAATATTAATCAAAGTACAGGTCTATACAATGGCACCAGATTGATTGTGACAAATTAAACTTTAAGGGTTATAGAAGCAAAAGTTATACGGACAGTTAAATTGGTACTAAAGTTTATATCCCTCGCATTATTATGCAAGTGACTGAAACAAAATGGTCATTTACTTTCAAAAGAAGGTAATTTTTGATGAGACTTTACTATGCAATGATAATCAATAAAAGCCAAGGCAAAACTTTGAAAAAAATTGGATTATACTTGCCCATTCTTATTTTTAGTCATGGTCAATTTTATGTAGCACTTTCTCGCATCACATCTCAAGAAGAAATAAAAGTATTGATAAAAAATGAGAACACCATGCTAGAAAATTATACCAAAAATATTGTATATCATGAAGTTTTTGATGATCTATTGTTAGGTATACTTCTTTTGTACTATGTTACTAATTAGTAAATCGAACAATCTCTTATATTTTTTTAGAAATTTTAAAATCTTTACATTATAATTTATTTTTTTCATCTTAAATAGGTTAGAAGTCAAAAGTGGAATATAATTTGTTGTCACAATTATCGTCAGAAAAGCAAAACTAGAGGATCAAAGTTGGGATTGCAAGACTTTGGGATTCCATTAATCCAAATATTGACAATCAACTATTAAGTGTTGATTGTATTTTGATTGATGATGATGTATTAATAATATCATTACAGTAAATTTTCACCAACATTTTTATTTACAAATTTTCTATATATTTATATGCTTTTTCTTGAATTAAATCTTTGTAAGGAACTACAATACAAGCATCTACATGGAAAGAAGATGTAATACAGTTTAAAAGTATACTGATAGAAGAAAATATCTATTTTTTAAAAAAATTCAACTTAGCTCCCAACAAAAAAAGTTTTAGAGCTTCTAGTCATCAATATATAATCTACATCAATGATAGACAACTATACAAGAAATCATTGATGAAGATAGCTCTATACCTTTTCAAAGATTTAATTTCATATGCTTCAAAGATTTGCTAGCTAGAAATTGCAATGATCTTTACCTGACAGGTACGTAGATTAGACATCGCATATAAAAACTTCTAAAATATAGATTGTAATGCGATTAGATATATATTTGTTATAATAAACTATCTAGATTGCAGATGTCATTGGCCATATTATTTCTTTGGGTCCTCTTGAGCATATATCTGTTAGACAAAAAATGGTGTAGAAAAGGAACATAGAAATTCAAGATTCAGAGTAATTTTTATCGTTATTTTTTTCTAATATTATCCAAATATGATTGGTTGATTATATATCTTTTAATATAAAAATTATATAATAATACTATGCATGGAAAAATGCATCCTATGTTTCATAGTATGTAGATAGTATCAGTTACTTTATGGACCAAATTTGCTGAAGAAATGGATCCAAAAAAAAGTACGGGAGAAGGAAAGAGAAGGTCCTATGGTTATCATTTTTTCTGGCATGACCGTTAGAACTTACAAAGGTATTTAATATCTTCTTTTCAAGTTATTAAAATTAAAGTCAATATCTTTATACTTGAATTAATCAAAATGATTTTCATCTATAGAAAAAATATATTTATCAATATGTTCTGCCTCAAAATTTTACATGGACATTAGTATATTAGAAATCAATTATTATAAATAAAGATTAGTTTCGAAAAAAATTATCATGAAAAACTTAATTAATATAATTTTTTAAAAAACTTATTCAATATATATTTTTTATAAATATATAGGTTAAAAGCTTCGACCATTTCAATCGTATATGCCGAAGAATAGCAATCGAAAATTATTGACCCATAGTATGAGATAATTGCTAATAGAAAAATAATATAAGAATTATTGCAATCAAATCTCCTTGAATGTCAGGTATGTTGCAATGTTTTATTATTAATTTATAAGATTATATAATGCAAAAAAATGATACTAAGTTCATTTTCTTTCTAGAATATGAAATTCACATGTAGAGTAAAATTAAAAGAGAAGTCATGCTATGCTATGGTTGTAGAGCTGTTGTTTAAATTTATAGTGAGAATTTTTGTTACAACCAGTGCAGGAAAAATGATTTGCCTCCAGTGCCATAGTATGGCTAAAATATCTGCAAAATAATTTTGGCCCACCAATTTAAACTTCATACATTCTTTTCTCACATAAATCTAACTATATTATGATTATGTTAGGTACAAATTGAACACTATTATTGGGGATGGTACCGGTGCAACAAATTTTATAATATTTGAAAAAATAGCTCAATATTTGATTGGTGTATCGGCACTTAATCTTGCAAATAATATGAATTATCATTACCATATGAAAAAATAGCTCTATATATATATATATATATATATGATGATGATGATGAAACGGAAAGAAGCAAATGCTTCCCTTCAGTATTACTAAATTACTGCAAAACCTTTTTAACTTGAACAAAGTTTCGTCTAAACAGGAACCAAACTAAAAATTCTCTCCAATCAAATATGACCAAAAGAAAGATAGGTTGGTGGCGATTGATATTATAACTAGTTATTCCGAACGCCATTACAAAATCCCGTCGGTTCAAAGAATGGGGCCATGGTCCCGTCAATCACTCCATTCCATCGGCTGCCTGTAGAGGTTCACGCCTAAGAATAGGGCCGCTGTAGTGTTCATGATCTCTCCAACTCCATTATTTTTTTCTTTTTACTATTTTGATACAGCATCTATCATCCAATTTTTACCAATAAATTTGTTCTTTTCCTCCTCAAATGAAAATATAATTCATCTTGGATAAATTTAACTTTCTTTTCTTATTTTGTTTATTTTTTTTAGAAAAATTAAAAAGATATCTCTCTAAGTTTGGATTAAGGATGCAAATGAGTTAAACTGCTCGCAAGCTATTTGAACTAGACTTGAGTAACTTGAATGGCTTTTCGGGTTGAACTTAGATAGCAAAATACTCGATTCGAAGTTCCTTGAGCCTATTTGAGTTTATATATATTTTTAATAATATTATTTTTATTATATATATATTATATATATAATGAGTAGGCTAAGGGTTAAATTTGAGCTTGAACTTAAGCTTGAGTATGGCTTGATTGATATTTTCATCAAATCAAGTCAATCTAGAGTATTGCTTCTTTTTATTAAGTCGGACTCGACTTAGAATTTAAGGTTTGATCAATCTTGAGTTGAATTAGAGCTTAAGTTTTTTGAATTGAGTTGAGCTCGACTTTCTAGCTACTCAACTTAGTTTGTCATAATTTTATCCCTAGTTTGGGCTATTTATATTTAGACTCCAAAAATTTTTTAAATCTAATTAGCCATCAAAATTTTATTTTTGTTGCAATGTAGCCCAACTATCTATCTATGTCCTGACATCATTAATAGAGTGAAAAAAAGGGCAAAAGTACCTATGATTCAAAGAAATTAGATCATGATTTTTATGCGATCTTAAAGCACTCCATCCTCTATCATTCATTCGCTTGTATAGATTTCAAAGCACTCCATCCACAATCATCAATTTACTTGCATAGATCTTAAAGCTTCCATCCTCTATTGATCATTTATATGCACAAATCTTAAAGTACTATATTCCCTATCATTCATTCATATATCTACATAGATCTTAAAGCATAACATCCTCTATCATCCATCAACCTTTATACATCTTAAAGTATTCCATCCTCTACCATCCATTCATATGTACATATCTCAAAGTGCTTCATGATTTCGTCTTTTATCATCCATCCACTTGCATCAATCTTAAAGTACTTCATTTTCTATCATTCATCTATCTATATATATCTCAAGGTACTTCATCCTCTATCATTTATCCACCTACATAAATCTCAAAGTACTCAATTCTTTGCCATCCATCCACCTGCACATATATCAAAAAAAAAAAAATCTAAAAATCCCTCGATTGATCTAGACTTATTTTTAAGTTTCTGGACCTTGCAGAGTTACTTTTTAAGTACCTAAATTGCACAAGAGTTACTTTTAAATCCTTGCCATTTTGTAATTTCACCCGTATAACCAGAAAAGAAATTCGTGTAATCAGAGATAAAATCCATATAACCAAAAATCGTGTAACTAGAGATAAAAGAATGTGTAATAAAAAATCACAAACATATAACCCGGGATAAAAATCATATAACCAAAACTAAGCTAAATGTTCTTCTACTAGAATCTAGGGAATATAACAAATGGTCTCAAGTTTTAGCCTCCCACACAACATTGGCGGGCTAACATAATTATGTATCTCTTTTTATGATCAAACTTTTAAGGAATTGAAAGTTCTAAATGAATTAAAGGATTAGAATTATAAGCTTTCGTGCAAAACTTTGCGGTAAAATTAAGCGTATAAATAATATGCCTGATTTATCTCTAAAGAAGAATTCCCTCTGAAATGACAGGAAGCTTTTGCCATGAAAATTTTATAAATCCGTGACAAACGTGTTTTCGTTGATTTGGAGGTCACTTTTAAATATTATTATAATATACCTCTTCTTTATCTCCATTTGGCCTTACATTTGTTAGGAGGGATCAGGTCAGCAGAACACTGGTAGCTACTTGGTTGGGTTTCAATACTGGAAAAATGGTTATCTGGCTCTCCAGTCTCCAAGCCTGCTTCTTATAGTTCAAGCAACGGTTGGAGGCATAGTTTGTTGCCTAAGAAAAACTAACATTTTTTCTGTTTGTTGAGATGCTGATGATACCTGCTTAAAATGTGTTTATGATCGTAATTGACTGCATATTTGAAAAGAGATTATTTCTGGAATTATCTATAATTGTTATGAACTTTTAAACTTTTTTCCATTATTTTTCTTGTTTTTTGAAAATGGCATCATTCATACATCCTTCTATTAGCTTTGATGAGTTTTCCATGGTAGAGGGCGTGGGCCCTTGCATTATGGTAAGGTTCTCTATTGCAATATGGCTGCTTTGCATGTGCAGTGTTTACGTTTGACCCTCCTCAAATCCTACAATAAAGCGGGCCTCATGTATTAGGCTGCACTTTTTTTTTCTATGTTGTTGCTGTAGTACATGCTGGCTGGTTTTGAATGCACTATTTGTTGAGTATTTTTTTATTTTCTAATGTTTAACTTTTAAAGGAGTCTCGAGATGTTTCAGAATTTTGATCTGCATGCAGATGAGGGTAGTGGAGTGGGAGGCATGGGGCAGCACAATCGCAATACTGAATGCTAAAGGTTTGCAATGGTATGCAGAATGTCACGCCCCGAAACTACCAAACATGACTGCTCTAAAAATCATGCAAGGTGTAAGAATCAGTTTCCAATAATCATCAAAGTTTAAATCAACATTTAATAGCCAAATAATCCAACTAAATAGATATATTCAATTACAAAACTTTTAATTATTCATTGGTATTAGAAAATGAACTAACTTGGATGCTCGAACTTTATGCCGGACCCATCCCAAACCATCTCTTGTGACTAGAAGAAAATTGCAAGAAATGGATATGAGCTTTTTAACCCACCAAGAATTCCTATCTATCACATCAATAAAATAAAATAAAATAATGATAAAGATAATCAAATAAATAATATTCGATGAAATAAATACTATAATAACATGCATAAATCTTATTCCAAACAATATCTATATATATTATCAATATCCATCTTATCGAAAGAGATATATATCATAAATAATAGTAAATTAAATCATTTATTCAACAATAATTTCATATGTCTTGTCATCTATTCTTCACTATCTCAATTCTAGATTCAATCTAATTTATTTCTTAGCTTTGGACTAATCAAGATCATGCTCTAATTCATGATTGATAAACATAAATCCTATGTACCCCATACAAGCTCATAGAGACTATCTCATACGTAAGTCCATAGAGGCTATCCCACTCCTGAGTGAACGGTGGAGCCCATATCGATTGAATGGCCCTGTGTCTTGATCTCCCGAGTGAATGGTAGAGAGCTAGCACTACTGGTATCCTCCAACCCTCTCTCATGCATTGTCCACCTCCTGAGCGCCGATCCTCTCTATCAAGCACTCCGCTCCCTTCTCCTGAGTGATGAGCACACTCTACGAGCATCACCCATGTCGCCACTCGCCTACCAACCCCAAAGAGAGGAGCTCCACTTGATCATATTTGGTTATAGGGAGTTGCTGTTGGGTGGTGAAGTCTAATCCACCCACAAGAGAAGCCCAAGACCCAAAAAGCTTAGAAGAAGTCCAAAGTAAAAAGCCCAGAAAAGAAAAAAAAAAAGAAGAAGAGGACCAGATGGGCTCGGCCCACTGGCTGGCACAGCCCAAGCGCTAGCAGGACCATGCAGGTGTAGGTGGCCCATGCGGGCATGCACTAACAAGCACGAGCCGATCGTGAGCGCATGGACTCACACGGGCCGACTGCGGTAGGCCCATGCAACGCACCAATAGGCATTTTTCCCAGTTTCATGCGGTCCACATGGACTAGATTTGGGTTTATCAAGCATTTCACGAGATCCACAAGACTTCTATAAACCGACTGCGTGATCGGACAAGCGAGAGGCACAGGTGGGCTTGATCATATGGCCAAGAGTCAATTTGAGTCTAGATTGGACTTTGTTCTCCATTTTGGACATGATTTGAAGCTGGTTTTGGCTATCAAATAGCCTGTGGGCACCTGAGACTTGGCAGAATGTAGAGAAAAGCGGCATGAGCTTTTCTAAGAAAGAAAAGGGTATTTTTTCAAGAAAGAAAAAGAGAGAGGAAGAAAGAAAGAGAGAGAGAAGACAAAGGTTCTTTTTATAAGAATGCAGGGATTTTTCTTGTATGCAATCTAGGAGATCATTAGGTGAATAAATCATCTCGAAATAGAATTTTTCTTTCTATTTGATGGGCTATTCTTGCATCTTGAAGAGAGAAAAAGAGTAATTTTTTTTATTTTTATCTCTTGTAAACTTTCTAATTTTAGTAAAGATATTATTCTATGCGGCAGTAGACGTAGGAGCAAGAAACTCTGAACCACATAAATTTTTTATATTTTATGCTTATATATATATATTATTATCATATCCACTATGCATCATTCCGTAATACTCTATCCAATTGATCTTAACAATTGGTATCAGAGCATCAGATTTGAAGAAAAGAATGGAAGTGTGGGTAGAAGATGAATGAAAGATTAAGATCGACAAGTTTGATGGAAAAGACTTTAGATTCTGAAACATGTAGATTAAGGATTATCTGTATCAAATGAGGCTTCATCTACCTCTTGAAGAAAAGAAACCTGAAGACATATGACAACCAGATTGAAAATTACTAGACCACCAAGCTTTGGAAATTATCAGATTGATGTTGGCCAGGAGCATCACGTTTAACATCCTGGAGAAAAAGACAATGACTGATTTGATGAAGGCTCTGATCAATATATATGAGAAACCTTCGGCATCTAACAAGGTATATCTTATGCATCATCTATTTAATTTAAAGATGCTCAAAGGTGCATCTATTGCTGATCACATCAACGATTTAATCTGATTACGAGTCTATTAAGCTCTGTTGATATAAATTTTGAGGATGAAATTCATGCTTTAATTTTATTATTTTCTTTACCTAAGAGTTAGGGTGCTACCGTGATTATCGTGAGTAGTTCTTATGGCTCAAGCAAGTTAAAAATTGAAGAGGCCCGAAACTTGATTCTCAGTAAAGATATCAGGAGGAGAGAATCCAAAGAAAACTCTGATTTTATCTTGATTACTCAAGAAGACAAAGGAAGAACTACACAGTCCAAACAAAAAAGCCAATCAAGACTGCAGGTGATAACTATTAGCACTATGGCAAGAAAAGGCACATAAAAAAAAAACTACTGGGCAAGAAAAAAGAACAAAGGTCAGAACGAGACATCCGTCAATGCAGTAATAGAGACAATAGTTGATGCTCTAGTTCTCAGCATGGACAGTCCGATAGAGTTATGGATCTTGGACTTTGGAGCTTTGTTTCACTCTACCTCATAGAAAGAATGTATGATAAATTATAGCATCGAAAATTTTAAAAAAGTTTATCTCGGTGATAATGAACCAATGGATATATAGAGAAAGGTGATGTGTATATAAAGATGCCAAATTAGTCGACATAGAAGCTAAAAAATGTCAAATATGTCCCAGTTTAAAAAAGAATCATATTTTAGTTGGATAGTTGAATGCTGAGAAGTACACTACAATTTTTGTTGGTGGCTCTTGAAAGATCACTAAAAGTGCTACAGTGATAGCATGAGGCAGCAGATCGGATACCCTCTACATGATCAGTAGCATCAGAAATTCAATAATCAAGAAATTAGAGCTATGTATGGTCTCAATTAACCTTCAAAGTTAGTTGAGTGGAGGTGCCATACAGAATAATAATCTATTTTGGAAGTTTATTTTTTTTTTAATTTTAGATAAATGCACGTTTGGATGTCTTAGTCTCCAAGTGGAAGAGTTGTTGGATGATGGAGCTGAATCCACCCACGGAGGAGCCCAAGATCTAAGAAGCCCAAAAAAAGCCTAGAAATTAAAGAAAAACAAGAAGAAGGGGCCAGATGGACTCGGCCCAGGCACTAGTAGGCCTAGCAGGCCCACGAGGATGCACGCAGCCCAGGTGGGCACACACGGCCCAGCATGGGTGCGCGGCCCAGGCAGGCATGTGCAACCCAAGTGAGTGCATGGCCCAGCAAGGCCACGGCCCATCATGAGCACACGTAGCTGCAGCAGGCCCATGCAATGCACCAAGGAGTATTTTTTTCCTGGTTTCACGCAGTCCATATTAGGGTTGTGCAAAAAATTGAAACCCAAAGAAACCCACCCAATCCGATCCGATAAACATCGATTTCGGTTGGTTGAAAAATTTGAATCGGATTGTGATCCATAAAAAAAAATGGTTAATTATGATCGGGTTCAGTTTCTGTATTTTTAACCCATATAAAACCAAATCCGACTGACTGATATAATATTTTCAATATTTAGATATTTAGAGATTGAAAATTAGCAATTATGACATATTATGCATTGACTTATAGATATTATGAAATTATTATATCCTAGTTTCTATATAAATTTAATGGTGTATTGGTTTGTAATGCTTAAAATCAATATTAGATTAACATTGAAGTCCAAACCGACATAACCCATCCAAACCCGCTACAAATCATTAACTTCGATTTCAAACGATTTATATATGATAAACGGTCGACGGCGGGTTGGATTTTTTTTAATTCGATTGGATTTGATCGGATCAAATTTTTCTCTCAACCCGACCCAACCTTTTCTCTCAACCTGACCCAACCTGACCCATGCTCAGCCCTAATCCATATGGACCAAATTTGGATTTCTCGAGTGTTTCATGTGGTCCACAAGGCTTTTGTAGACGAACTACTTAATTGGATGGGCGAGAGGCACAGATGGGCTTGATCGGATGGCCAGAAGTCAATTTGAGTCCAGACTCTATTCTCCATTTTGGACATGATTTGAAGCTCTTTTTTGGCTATAAAATAGCCTATGGGCACCTGGAACTTGGCAAAATGCGGAGAAGAGCAATGGGAGCTTTTTCAAGAGAGAAAATGATGTTTTTCCAAAAGAGAAAAAGAAAGAGCAAGAAAGAGAAAGAAGATAAGGATTCTTCTTCTAAGAAGGTAGGGATTCTTGTGTACAATCTAGAGGATCACTGAGTGAGTGAATCATCTCTAAGTAGAATTTTTCTTCCTCTTTGGTGGGCTATTCTTGCATCCTAAAGAAGAGAAAAAAATAATTTTTTTAAAATTTTTTATTGCTCGTAAACTTTCTGATTCTAGTGAAGATTTTATTCTGTATAGTTGTGGACGCAGGAACAAGAAACTCTAAATCACGTGAATTTTTTGTATTTTATACTTATATTTTTTTCTTCTACGATTACCATTTCTGCTGTACATCATTTCATAATATTCTATCCAATCGATCCTAACAGTTGGTTCATGTGATTTGTTCCTTGCTGTGCTTCTACAATAGTCATCCTATTCTATCGGGATGGATGAACTTGATGACATGCAAAAGATCAATATTGTCAAGGCACAGGCATATAAGAGCACTAATCATTATTTGCTCGGGGTGGCAGCGTAATATTATCAGTTGAATCATCACAGTAGTCTCCCGAGTTTAGAGAGTTAAAGAGCTTTGCCTCATTTGATTAATCTAACCACTCGTTTGTTCATTTTGATTATAGAATGGAAGCATTGTGATGTTTGGTAATGGAGGGATGCTCCAAAGCTTGGTGCAAACCATATTGGCTTTCCTTGTGCTGTTAATTGTATGAAGTTAGTGAAGAAAAATTCTGATTTTTCGGACTAGGTTTGTTCAGATCGGATCGAATCAAGAGATATATTTCAAAAATTTTTCTCTTTGATCCTAATCAGATCTGGGATGTTTTAGATCTGATTATTATTATTTTAAAAATTAAAATAAAATCAGATAAATTAAATCAGATTTAATTTATCTTGATGTGGGTAATCCTATTACCTGTTGATGATCCTGTATGCAGCGGAAGGTTCTGGATCTAGTCACGCAAGTGCCTGACCTCTATCGGTATCTACTCGGATTGGATCTGAAGATCCTCTTCTTTTCTATCACATCTCCAAAAATCAGATCTGGATCTGATCTGGAGGATCTTCAAAACTCCTTTTGAAGATCAGCAGTCGTCCTTTGCAGCAGCACAGCCTTCTGGCTTTCACTTATCTTTTTTTTGATCTGGATCGCACCAACCAAGCTCCAAAACTCTTTTAGACGTGGAGAGGAGAGGGAGAAGGTGGGTTTGGCATGGAGGAAGAGAGGAGAGGCAGCCTTGGGCATGGGGAATTATGATTCAGATTTATCTTTGAGTTGGGCGCAGGATCTTATTTATAGACTAAGCGTGATCCAACTCCTCTTCTTCCCAACCAATCACAACTCTTTGTGAAATCAGATCCAAATATGATTGGTGGGAATAGAATCCCCTGAATTCCTCCTTAGAGGGTGCCTAAGATCAGTTAAAGTTGGTTCTTAGGAGAACTCTAATTGGAATCCAAAAAGGAGATGGAGTCCCTGTCCAACAGGAACTCCTAGGCGCCTCTAACTTGGGCACACGCCACCCTTGGCGTGCGCCCTCTTTCTTGCCAGGTTCTGACAGGAGGACAGGCTTCCACCAGCTCTCCAATAGGTGCATGACATGTGGTCAAAAGTCAAAGTGTCAATGGTCAACATTTGACCAGTCAAAGGTAGACTTTTGACCAAAGTCAAAGAACAAGAAAAAAATGGCAGGTGACCAAAAATGGCAGGTAATGTCTTACAAAATAAGACAACCTTTTCTGACTTGGACAACCTCCAGTCAGACCATATGAAGGCCTCTGATTGAGCACAAACTCCTTTGGCTCAGTCAGGACAACTTATTTATGATAGTAAAAGAAGAACGTTAGGTTCAATCGAGTGCTAGCACGATTTTCCTTGAACCTAATTGAATCTCATTCAGATCAATTGAACTAGATCAGTTCAATTGATGATCACCAGATTCAAACCCTTGTTTGTGTGACCCAGTTAGGTTCAGTTCTGTATGGTAATGGGATATGTCATGATCTCTATCATCGACATCATCGAAACTCCTTTCGATGGATCAGAACTCTTCTGATTCGAACAGCTAGAATGATCGATCATCTAAATCATTCTAATTGCTCCCAAAATCCACCAGTGACACCTAGCAGTATATGGTGGCAACCCATCAGAGCTGAATGCGAACCTCTTGGTGCAGCTACCTGTGTGATTAAGTTCTTCTATCTTGAGCCCCGATCAGATTAGGGTTAAGGTGAACTCGTCAAACCCTAGTCTCTGTCATATGATGTAATCATTCGATTCAAGTCCGAATGTGAAAATCTAAATAGAAACTCTTTCTATTATTTCACTCTGCCATGGCCATGGGCTTCTGGACTTGATTCTCATGATCATCATAGGGCTGCTCCTCTACCACCGAGGTAGATAGATTCCATCTTGATGCATCCAGTTCCTACAATGAACATGCTATAGCCAACATACACCTCAGGGTTCCATATGGCTAGGAGACCGAGTAATGGTGTAGTCAAACTATAACACCCTCAAGGTGAACTGCCGATGCATCCTCAGGTCAAAGAACCAGACACACTACTGCAGCATCGAGTCAGTCATTGACGAGAAGGTAGACTCCCTAATGACTACTCGAGGTGGTCACGCTCAGTGCCCTCGTTCTCTAACGAGTACCTGTACTCTCGCTCCGGTGTCTCCACACCGTAGACTCAAGACTCATCTACTAAAGAGAAGCGATTGTACACCAACCTTCCGGATCAATCACCATCCTCGTGATGATCCTATGGTCGGGAGCATTTTATGAGTTAATAATGATTATTCATGTCTTAAATTTTCAACTCTTGAAAATATGAATTATCATTACCATTAACTCAAAGGATGTATCACAGACACTAAATACACATATGTGATAGAAAATAACCCATTTTATTGATATTAGTCAAAATTATAATTTTGCCCCTAGAAGTGTATTACAAGTGTCAGCCAATTCTGGCTTCTAGGGCACATATATCTAACATTCACTTGCCAAAGAAAGTCTTTTTCTCAAGAGTTCTTTTCTGTTACTGCAATTTTTATTTTTTGTTTTCAAGACTCAATTCGATAAGCGGAATGATTCGCCTCAGTGCGCTCCAATTGTGCAGAACAGGTACTTAGCTTTGCATTACTGTATCCTGCATAAAACAAAATGACATTCCTGATCTACCAAAGCAGGCTGGATGAAATTGGAAAAGAATACTAGGCTTGCGCTGGTAGTAGGACTCATGATCATACTATTTTTAATAATGGGAGATTAGAAATATAGGACCACCGTATCCTGGGATAATAATTAATAGGTGAATATGAGGTCAAGATCAAGAAGATGGCTCACCCACTGTCCAAGCCTCATCAAATCTGAGTTCTAAATGAGGGAGCTCCCATTGATCAAGTTGGATGCATATTTGAATCCACATACTCTATTTTAAAACCACACATCTAAAACTACAACCTCAGCAGCTAATCTCCTTCTTTGGCCTGCGCATCAGTTGCAATCAGCCACTATAATGATTGGCCGGTGCTATGTAAGGATAGAGAGCTTGCTGGGTTTGCATAGACTTTGGCCAGGGTTAAAAGCTTACCTCATTACCTTTCTGAATTTTGAACCATTAATTCTCTGTTCAACCAGAAGCCCTTTCAGGTGTTGCTGATTTTTGGTTCACAAGATCAGAGATGAATTCCTCCATGTTTCTGGTCGGCTGCTGCAAATTTTCTTCTACCAATCCCTGTTCATCAGGCTTCACGAGCACACCTTTTAGAAGACCTGGGATTGTCTCCCTCACTGATCGTTTTGATGATAAAGGCTTCAAGTTACGGATGTTCAGATTTTAGAATTGTTCAGATGTATTTAGGTTGGTTTCAGGAGGTTCAGATGTTCCCATTTCTAATGGGAAGTTTCAGAGAATGTTTCAGCAAAGCAATTTCAAGTGCCTCCCTCCCTGGTCAGACGGTAAGAAATCGAGGTTTTTACACAGGTTCAACTGCAAATTGGATCATAAACCGCACTTTCAAAGAAGTTGTTTTGGGCTTGAGCATTCCCAATCCCTTCCTTAATTATGTGATTTAGTGTAAGCATGGTTAGCTCTCTTCTATACCCAAGTCCGTGTGTCTGGCAGCGCATGGAATAGGGACCAGAGCTTGCTTCTTACGGCTTGAGCGACCATAACATTCTAATCTACAACTTAGGTATATAACCAGGTCTTCCGCTGCCTAATTGTGTGCGCAGCTGTAGGCTTGCGGTTTGTGGCATAAGGGAGTATGGGCTTTCAAATAGCTGTTAAGGTTAACCCAACCTGGGCATCTTTGATCGGACGACCAAATGGGCTCACCGCTCTTAGTTCAGCTGGTCAAATCTTTCCCCAACCTTGTCCTCCCTTAGGGCTCTGCTCGAGGTGCGCATCTTTCAATGCTTGCTTTCTTAGTAAGCCTATAGCCTTCTGCATATTGATCCCTTCCTCCCCTCATTTCTACCAGTCAGCTGCTCGCAGCCGTTTCACCAGCAGAAAGAAGTTTTAGCCTCGTACCTACCTGCTTTATTTTTGTTTCTGAATCCAATCAACATCCCTATCCATCCCTTTCAGCTTTGTCATTGTAAATAATTCGGTTTCAAAATATTTGGTGGCAAAGCCTCCCTTTTCGTACTAAATTTTCAAAGATTCTGTCTTGAAATATCTCTAATTGCAAGTTCTGGAAGCAACCAAACAAAAAAAAAAAAGTGCTGCCTTTTGCAGTTATGAAACCCAGGACAAGGCAAAACAGAAATATATGGTAAATTATAATATGCTCTGCCGAAATAAGTGCTAGGAGTAGGAGCAGGGAAAACAAATCCTTGTTGACAATGACAAATCTGACCTTAATACCAGCAAAATTAACTGAAGCTTATACGGTAATCATTTCTCTACATCATTAACAAATAATTAGTAGAAGATTTAAAGAGCAGTAAACTTTAGTAGAATAATTGAAACAAATCCAAAATTTTCATTTTTCAGAAAATAATTAGATTCTATTCTAACAGGATTTTGTGCAAAGAACTAACCTCATTCCTGCCCATTCGTTCCCCATAATCTAGGATCATTGGTTGCAACCATCTATCACATTCCAATTTAAGTAAAAGGCCACCACTACCCCACTGTATACATAAACTCATGTCACGGGACCATATAAATATAGCAAAACAGAGATGAGCTAATGCAAAAACAACTAATTACAAAAAGAATAAATCATTAGAGTACTCAATTCTCACTCAACCTGTTTAATTGCAATGTGGTAATGGTTGTAGGAGAATTATCAGAGAGCTTCGGGACCATCAACCAACATGAACCCAAAACATGAACAAGGCTTTCTTAGAGCAAACTGCAAGTTGCAAATTAAGATAAACATAGAATTAGAATGCTAGTTTACCACTTAAGTCATGTCTTACTGCAAGCTCTATAGGTCATGCCACTAAGGATTTGCTAAAAATTGTGATTCTAATACTTCTAAGACATATAGAAATTTGTTTACACCATTTTTGAAACAGTACTTTTTTTTGAGCCTTCATGCAATCCATAGGACTCACAATTTGTTGTACTGCCCCGAACCACTTGGTTCAAGGAGTATCGAGCCATGCCAGGGCTGGATCAGCATGGTTCCATCCCTCCATTTGAGAAATCAGCAAGGGTAAAGAAAGGGAGAATAGGAGAGAGGAAAACAAAGAGGGAGAGGGAGAGGAAGGGAGGAGGATGATCGAAGGAGGCCAATGAAAGGCCAGAGATGGATGGGGGTTGCCGACTTGACTTAATTTTTTAAAAATAAGAAAAGACTCCCTCTGGACCTCTATTTTAAATGAAATGCGAGAACTATAGGTCGGAGCCCTTCCTCCACCCTTCTGTGCTCCTCCCCGGCCCTTCATTGACTTCTCCCGCCCTTTCCCTCCCTCTCCTGCCCTCTCTCTCTCCCTCCCTCCTCTCTATCTCTTTTCTTCTCTTTCATTCTCCCTCTCCTGTACTCTTTTCCAGCTCTATTGTGTTAGTACAGACCCAACATAATGGCATGATACTATACCAAATCATACCTTTGAGTAACCGGTACAGATCCTAGTACTGGCATACGATAGAAATCAAGTAATGAGCTAATTGTCTGGGTAACTTCATAAACTGTATAAAATTAATTTATGAATTACAAAATAGCCACTATCTTGCTTAGCCCTACAAATGTGCCTCACTAGCTACCTAAAATGCTCAGCATCTATAATGGAATGAATAGATTGATGAAAGTCACCAACCCTATGTTCAAAATCGACCGCTCTGATTTAGTTTCTCTGATCTAATATGTTTATTGTAACTAAAGTCACTTTCCTATTGGCAGAAAGATTTATTTCCTAAAAGCTAACTTCAAAGCAAGAACCAATAGTTTGGAAATGAAGCAAATTTTCTTTGACTAAATTAACACATTGTACTAACTTCCTTCCCCAAAAAGTGGTTGTATTCCTTCTATCTGTCGCTAAGCCGCATTCTACGTTCCTACACTTTGCCTTTTGTTGCTTTTGCAATGGATAAATTGCATACATTTTTAGGCACCATTCAATAGTCTTCATTGAAATATGTGACCAAAAAAATGTTTTTGAAATTTTCGTTGATAGCTGCAATTTTTTTCTTGTTTCATGATTATTGTAGGATTATGTTTTTGATATAGATAATAACTAGAACCATAAACTTGGTAAAATAGTAATGAATGAGATAAGAACAGAAAGGGCTTGCAACACACACACACAAAAAAAAAAAAGAATAGGCTAAAACAAAGTTAGGTAGGTAATTAACTGCTCTCTTAAAATCTGAGTGATTAAGACAGCACTAGCAATCTCCTGGAAAAATTCATTACAAACTTGGAACCTTCTACGACAACCCTCAACGAAACTGTTACTGCGCCCATCTAAAGATCTCCATGCATGCTCAAAGAACACAAAAAGAAAATTTTTCCATCAGTGAACTGACATGGAGTTCAATGCTACCAAAACTGACCTAAACATTGCCCATTAAGCTAGGCTGTCAGAGAATATACTAGTCAAATTTCAATAATAAGCAAGGAAGGAAAAATAAAGTAGCTAGCCTTTAACCTAATGCCAGCACTGAAGTTTATGAGTACCTATTATTAGATTGCACCAGAAGAGCCTGCCAAACCCCAGAACACCATCAAGATCCATTCTAGCTAACCTCAAAAAAGGAAAGAAAAGAAAAGAAAAGAAAACTATATTCTGCATCCCCCCAAGGAAATATCCTTGCTCTACATGTATTCATGTATGAGTAAAGGTAGAACCTTCTTAAAATTTTAAGTGAATGAGAGCACATTTACAACTGCATGCTGGTGGATTGCACTGGCCTTTTTCTTGATCCAAAGCCGATTTGAATATATTCGATCCCAGGTAATTGGTTTATCCTTGAATCAGACAATCTCACCCCACAACTTTGGCTCATGAAAACCCACTCTAAGTCCAACCAACACAAATCCAATGCAATATGTTGTCTCGAGTCATCTCAACCCTCCTCAAATTTAAAAAAACTAAGGTGCTGAAGTTATGACTTTGTGTAACCGATCATCTATTTGGTTCGTCACTGATTTGGTTGAAAGTAGATTTTGTAATGGTAAATCAGGTTGATGATTTTGCATCCATGGTGTCAACAGTGTTTTCTTACATAACAGTTTATCCAGACTGTTGGGAAAAGACGGCCATTAGAATTGTGGAAGCGATATCCTTTTTCCCTATATGTATAAATAATAGGATAAACAATAGGAAAATCAAGCAGACAATTCAACAAACACATGAGAAACAAGAATTTGTATCAGCACCTCAAGAGCCAACGCTCTTGGTTTGAACAATAATACATCACCAAAGAGAAAGATGGATAACAATAAACGATGGAAGGATCTCACCAACGATCTTTTTGATGCCTTCTGAAAAATCTTTAGAGATGCCCTTGATTCCTTCCAAGAAACCCTTGAAGATATCTTGAACCAATGTTTCACAAATCCAATGACGAATACCTCGATTTCTTCTTTCTTCCTCTTGCTTGAAACCCTAGCCCAAATCTGTTGAAGATAACTACTCTTCCTTCTCTTAGCAGGACACCATGGAGAAAGTAGGCATTTTTTTTTTTTTCCTCTTTCCCTCCTTTTGTTTTAGTTTCCATCAAAAGAAAGATTCACCTTCTACTTGAGCAACCTGAGATATCATATTGATGGATTTCCAGATAAAAAAATAATTATTATGGAATGGGTCTCACTCATACATACAAGGAACTCAATTAATCCATGCATGTTTCCTACATGTTTCATTTATCATTAACCTGGTCCCAAAACATCACCAAAATAAAATTTCTTGTGGATCAGGCTTGGGCCTTGTGTAATTCAAATAAGGATCCTGTGCAAGAAAATCCTTGACCAAAATGATAACTACATATGCAGATGTATTATGAAGAGAAGCCTACGAATACAATTCAGATATTGGATCTTAATGGGAGGACGAGGTATGTTACAGAAGCTACAAAGCTTCATGAACAAAAAAAAAAAAAAAATTATCGATGTGAGAAGTACCTTACACCTTATTAATGCCCTCCCAGAGCATCCTACAACACCATCTTTACTTGCACAAGACCAAACCTCTCTTCCATGATTCGATCCTAGGAAGATACAAGATTTCCACTAAACATGCATCTCAGCTTTGATCTTTTCTAACACATTAAACATTGCATCCATATAAAACAAAACAGGTTGTTCGTGCAAATTAATTTTATGTGGCAATGTTATACAACATCACCTTCCCAGCATTGCTGCGCATTTCCTAAAAAGAGTTCAGCGAAAGCATTCACTCAATACCTAGAATCCAGAGACTTTAACAACGCTCATCTATCGATATGCATGATTTATAACGAACCCGATAACGTACTTTAGGTTTACCAAATCAACACCAAGTGGAGATTAATCAACAAAATGGTTGGAACTCAATAAGAAGAATGTAATGGCCCATTGCTCACAATAACTAACTAATCAAATATTACATGGGCAGCCATACGAGGAATATATTTGAGATCTGACAAAGGCAACGCAAAAGACGGCATAAAACAAAGGAAAGAATCTAGTCCAAGTTTCTAGCAATGAAAAATGCTATCGAGCAGCCCCATCCCAATATAAAAGAATCCAATGCTGAGGAGGACTGGATTTAGAATATTGTTAGAAATTTGAGGCAATCTACTGGAAATAGTCTAGGGAATCTCAATAAACAGAAAAGGAAAGTAACTCCAATTAAACTCAAAATGAAGCATGTTCTAACTGATGGTCGGATGGAAACTATGGTATGCGGCTTCAACCGTATTATAACCATCATTGTGATTATTAAGTATTAAATAATTATAATACGTGCTCTATTGCTATTAACGTTGATATCAAATATCTAGGAAAATGTTCCTATGACTATTTATTTTAATTTTACTTAATATACTTTATTTACTTTTGTGTAGTTAGAAAATAATGGACGCATGTGTAGCCTCCACGCTACATATGCATGATGCAGACCTTGACCGCCAAAATGCCATGGCGGCATTTTACAACACTAAAATGAGCATCAGCAAGAAGATGGAAACGAAGAAAAACGTTATCTAGATTTCGATCAATATTTCACTCGACAAGAAATTCTAAAGTTCTAAAATTGCGTGACATCGTGAAAAAAAAAAAAAGCCTCGAGAGCAACATCGAAGTAGAATAAGATATATTCTTTTAGTCATGCAATCCAGCCTACAATAACCCTTTGTCTTTCTTATAAAATAGGACTCTTAGAGGTGCTAAATTTTACATTCTTCCCCAAAAGCTATAAAACTTTTGAGGGCCTATTTGGTTGGGGTATATCAGATTAGGGGGAAATCTGATAATTTTTGGGAATGATTTATCTGGAAAAATGATTGTAAAGAAAAATAATTTTTACTATATTTCGTTGGTGGAAAAATTACTCCGAAATATGACAGTGAAAAAATATTATTATGTTTGGTTGGAGATAAATTTATATAGGAATATGGCCAAATTTATAAATATACCCATCAACATAAAATAAAATATTTTTAATGTCAAGATAGCATTATCATCTTCAATCAATTTTTATATAATGATCGTGGCCCTTTGCATGATACTGTCTGCATCTTGATTTTTTTGCAAAAGCTCTTTATTGAATGCCATTAATATAATAAATAATCATAGTTCATGCCTATCAACATGTGTTTTTTTTTTTTTGATAAAAAAGGCAACTTCATTAATAAAATTAGTTAGCAATAATAGGAACCCTACAATCACCATATAGCCCAAAAACCTAGAAATCCTAAAAAACACAGCCTAGAACTAGGGCAACGCAACATGATGATAACATAATTACAAGCAAAAAATACAAAATCATAGATAACATCAACAAAATATGAGTGAGAAGTAATATAAAAATGAGATGATAGAAGCAACATACTTCATAGCATAGTTCACAACATAGTTCATAACACAGCTCATGAAAATATCAAGCATAGCATACCAAAAGAAATATAGAAAAACACCATGACATTTAACAAAAGACAGGAACAAGCATACGAGTATCCTTATATGCCCTCTCCTAACATTGTTCACCACATCAAAAGTCTGGAACAAGCACGGAAAGGATGCATGCCTTCCTCATATCCTCGTGAATTGAGAAGAAAAACTCAACCTCATTGTTGTCCTTGATAATGTTCCTTCCAACAGTAAATATATCCCCATCACTTAATCCTTCAATCTTAGAAAGATCCCCACATATCTTTGATCTCTTTTTGGCTATCTTTCTTAGACTTGAAGCAACTATGAGCTCCTTGATATCCTCTCTAGCACCTTGCATGAAGTTGTTGCCCAAAAGGTAGCAACCCAAGAGGAGGGGCGGGAGGGTTAAATTGGATTCTTTTAAAATTTTAACCAAATTAAGCTCTAAAATAATTATATGCTTCTAGTTAAGTTAATTCAAGTGAGTGTGATGTGTATAATTTAAGTTGCAGCGGAATCAAGATATATGATATGCTACACAAGAGATAAAACAAAGTTAGGCAAGTAATAAAATAAGTAAAGCAAGAAGCAAAAGCACAATATAAACACATAAAAATTTATAGTGATTTGGTGCAACTCATACCTACATCCACTTCCTAAGCTTTTTTTGAGAATTTTACTTTTGCATGTAATATTGTCAGCTTTCCAATGGCCAGATTGCAATAGATCAAGCAATCCCTCAACTAAAATAGCAACATCTAATGTCCCCAATGTTTGTTTTGCCTACTTTTTATGGCTTTTGGTAGCTTTTCAACTTGCTTACCAAAAGTAGGATTAGTATTCATGCTTGAAACATGAATAAAATTTATTGTACAAATAATAATTTGAATGAAAATTTAATCTCAAAAGAAATATATGATTTCATAACATTATTGAAGAAGAACATATATAGAGACACCTTATAATTCAAATAGAACTACAAGGCTAACGTGACCTGGTTTCATGGTACATCATTGTCCAACATATAATTGTCCAAATGTAAATATAACCATAACATGACATAGTTTCACGATACATCATTGCCCAACATATAATTGTTCAAATACAAATATGTTCATAAGATGACATAGTTTTATGATACATCATTGTCCAACATATAATTATCCAAATACAAATATGATCTAACATAACATAGTTTCATGACACTTCATTATCCAATATATAATTGTCTACTTTGTTGCCATTCTACAAATATTTGGTTAGCAAGCTCATCTCTCCAATCATTCCAAATACTTGACGCCTCAACTATGGTAATACTCACCTCTGGCAACTCAAGGGTGCATTCAAGGTCCTCATCTCTTAATTCCGCTTCTATTGGATCAACATTCATTTCCCTTCTAACAAAAATATGGAGTGAACAACAAGCAATAATGATCCAATAGAAGGTTTTGAATGGATATCACGAGTGGCTTCTAAGTATTGCCCACCTTAGCTTGAGTAGTCTAAAGCACCTCTCAGTGACATTCCTAGCCTGTGAACGTTTCATATTGAAATGCTCTGCAAGAGTTGTTGGTTGATGCCCCTATCTCCAATCATTAAGGTGATATCGTTGGCCTCGATAAGGAGCAAGAAACCTCTCAAAATTGGTGTATCCAGCATCACAAAGGTAGTAGAAACCTAACATAAAGTATATTTTCAATTTTAAATCCTTAAACAAAATTGGAGGTGAATATATAATTTTATATTTTTTTGTGCAAACCTACCTTGTGGCACCTTTAACCCATTTATCCTAAAAATTGCATCATGAAGGACCCTATTATCATTTCCGGGCAATGCATATATGAACTGCATGTCTTGGGAACAAACACCCAAGACATTGGTGGCAATCTCACTCTTCCGGTTTCGAAACTTGCTTTTATCTTTTTCATCCATATGAACTCTAATATAGGTTCCATCTAATGTTCCTAGACAGTTCTTTAATAAACAAAAAAAATGATATGTTAACCAAACAACCATCAACTAATAAAAAATAATAAGAATGACAAACCTAGGAAAAAGAGTTAAACCAACCTCGAATCATTTCCACTTCTCATCCATCGAGTTCTCTAGCATTGGTTCTAGTTTTTTGAATAGGTGGGAATGTAGATGTCAGACTACATTTAACATTTTATTAAATTACTAACTCACTATTAGGGATGGAAACAAGCCAGGCCAGTCTTTGGCTTAGACAGACCAAGCCTATATTATAAAATACTAGCTTGAGCTTGGCCTGTTGGACTGATTCAGATTTAAAATGAGGCTTGGTCTAGCCTATTTTACGAAATAAAAAAGCCCGGCCTAGCTTAAAAGTCTATTTAAAAATCTATAAACATTAAAATCTTTAAATATGCTAATAGGCCTAGGCCTTCAAAGCTTCAGCATAGGTCCAAAGGTCTATCAAACATAACACATGCTACTTTTATATAAGCTGAACTGCAGGTTTTCGGGCAAGATTTTGAAATTTTAGACCTGATCTATTTATTTAAACAGACCTTTTTAAAAGTCCGTGCCTAACTTATTTAGATAAATAGGTCAGACCGACAGTATGCTAGGCCGCAGGCTCTGATAGACCGTCTGATCTATTTTCATCGCTACTCACTATTTCACTAGGCCTACAAAATGTAGTCAACATCACTCTGTTTTTTTCACAATGTGCAAGATGAATGAGAACCTTGCCACCATCTATTTCTAGTATCACAAAATTTACCAATATTAGTAAGCATGTTGCACAACTTGTATACACACTTGATCGCTCATTCCAATCATGGTCCGATTGGTGGTCCTACCACATAAGAAGTCTCTATAGCCTTCTACTCCATCATCGCCATCGCTTCGCGTGTCATCGTCTTCAATGCGCATGTATAACAGCAAATGTCATATTCATATAAGTTGTCAGAATCATAGCACAAACTCATTTTCTCATTTTTCTATGCAAAGGCCGTATCTGCACATATTCATTATCATATAAAAGATCCATAATGCATCATACATAAAAAAAAGAAATGGAGCTATAAAAGTACATAAATGGTTCACACAGTTTATGCCTAAATAAAATAACAATCACGACAAAAACGAATATAGCAACGTCATAATGCACAGAAGGATAATGCCATAATGTTCAAATATGTCGACAATGATTATGTTATATATACTTAATGAGTATAACTGCATTTGTAACCTTATCACCAAAAGTATTATTTCATTTCATGATTGTAATCTAGCAAGCAACCATATTTCATGATTGTAAAAAAATTACTTGTCGTCCTAACCATTTAAATCATTCATCAATTGATTCAAAAACACATTTTTGCTCATACTTTTGCTACCTTTTCAGCAGATATTTTCATTAAACGATGAAGGCCACTCCCATCCACAATAAATCATAGCTAATTTGTCATGTAAGCTGCCTCTAATAGTTCCCAGATTTGGTCTAATCCTAAATTTGCTACCAAACTTCCTGACATACAGTACAAACTCCATCCAGCTATCAAACATACACGCCCTCTCCATTAACAAAACAAATAAATATATGCAGGGACACTCCAACCTCCCCACAGATCAAGTAAATAATTATATTAACTTGCCAAACAGGCCCATCTTTTTCTATTCTTCAAATTAATATGCGACCGAACGTTAAGTCTTACCCCAATTATGATTGATTGTTTTGTGAATTCCAATTGCATGGCTTGCTTGAAGGTAATGTTTGTACCAGGGAGTCCTGTTTTGGAGGGCAATGTCCAAGCTGCGAAAGCTTGGAAATGACGGCCAAGATGGGAGCCAAACCTGTAGAGGATTCTCGTGGAGATGTCCTTTTTTTTTTAATGACTGATAGCCTATTTTTCTGCGGCAAGGGATGATCGCACGGCCACCTATTGTCATACCCCAATTAGAAATAAAAATTCTTTCTTTTGACAATCCTTTCCAAATATACAGGCTACCAAATTTCTAATAATGCTCCTTTTCTCATTCTGCTCGTAGCCCCCGGTCCTTTTCCCATTATCTATTTGTTAATAAATCTACTGCCAGCTTTGTAGCCCCTGCCGTTGCTCCAACTTAAAGTAAAACATGTTGCAATCTATTTAACAGCAAGTAGAAAAATTACACCGGTCTTACAAAAAAAAACATAATATTCATAAAAAAAAAAAGAAAAAGGATTATGCATCAAAATAAGGTAGAGGATGATAGAGAAAAATCTCCCAAAAAATAAAGAACCCCCAAATGAAAAATCCCCACGTCTCTAATGAAAAATCCTCAAAATCATAAAATCTCTAAAATAATCATGATACTATAAAAAAATCCAACAAAAAATGTAAGAAATAAGATAGATTAAATAAATACTTGCGGGAGACACACATGCAATGGCAATAGTCTTTGCTGTGCCGAGAATTATGTTATCAAAGTGGCATAAATGGTAGAGGCAACTTGGCTTTGCAAAACTTATTAAGAACAAAATTTTCTTAAATTTTCTCTCTTCTATCTTTTATAAAATAATACAACCAGGTACCATAGCAAAAATCAAAATTTGACTTTTGGGAGTTTCCAATAAAATCTCCAGCAATTAATTATAGTACTAAATTACTTTCTTTTCTTAGCAGAATATTTTTGTAATACTAAGGGTGCATTTGGTTATCCTTTTTAATTTTTAATTTTTAATTTTTTAATTTTTTTAAATTTTTATTATTAAATAAAAATAAAATAAATAAAAAAAATAAAAAATATGTTTGGTAACTATATTGCTATAAAAAAAAAAAATTTGGATGATGAAGAGCCCGACAAGCGAGAATGGTTTGGAAAAGATGAAAAAAAAATGGAAGATCAACAGCTCGACGAAGAAGAAGAATTTGGACTTTTTACTCTTTGATTTAGTATTTTAAACATGAGATAAATTTTAAAAAATAAAAAAATAAAAATAATAAGTTTTAAAAAATAATTTTTTTTTATTTTATATATAAAATAATTATTTTAATTATTTTATATGTAAAATAATTAAAATTTGGGCTCTTTACTCTTTGGTTTAGCATTTTAAACATGAGATAAATTTTAAAAAATAAAAAAATAAAAAAAATAAATTTTAAAAAATATATTTTTTTATTTTAGATATAAAATAATTATTTTAATTATTTTAATTTTAATTTTTTTATTTTTTATGATGTTATCAAATATTATTTTTTATTATTATTTTTAAAAATAATGGCTAACGCATCCTAAATTGGACCAATTTGAGGGAGGTGATCATCTTATATTTACCTCGCGGCATGCCATCTCACCGCTAACGCCATCGTATACGCTTACATTTGGACGAGCGTGAGGACCACGTGATCCCAACCGGCTGAAGGCAACAGACCGTACGAGCGGATGGAACATTGCCTTGCCCGGAAGCGGAATAGCATCCATGTCGGCCATATTATTTATTCATTAGATCTCTATCAATCTTATCACTCGAGAATCAACTTAGAAAACAGAACAAAAGACGATGCACATTATGGGGAGCTGTCCTTGCTGACCCTTTCACACATGTACGACGTTCTATATATCCTCCCCAATTCGAGAGAGATAGAGAGAGAGAGAGAGAGAGAGAGAGAGCACCAATTCAACAATGCTCTTTTCCCCTTTCGCTCTCCACCGTGTCTTTTGTTTTCCGTTGCACTTTGATATTCTTGGGTATCACCAATTTTACATTGCTCTCCCTCCCTCCTTTTGTGCCTCTACTGTTTCTTTAGTTGACATTCTCGTGTATCCTTAAAGACTACGAAGAAAAAAAGGATCGTATCCTATTTGTGCAGATCTTGGCATCAGCTTGTCACTTAAGGTAGGAGATATGCTACGATCGGACCTTGAATTCCTATTCATCCATATACTGTTTAACATAGATATGTGCATCTATTATCCATAACTAACTAAAGCTAAACATTTCGCTGTAGTTCACGTATAGCCCATGAACAAGCGAAGTAGCAAGTTGTTATCCTGAAAGAAGGAGCACTTGAAATCAGAATAAAATAACCGTTCTAGCTGACAGGGTTGAGAAAAAGGCTATCTAGAACCAATGCATCCATATCATCATGCGACCTCACCCACATCTTCTGCATTGCACCAGTACTTCACTTCCATATCACAAAGCAGTGGTACGTGAATAGCAATAATCTTTTACTAAACTTTATATTTTGTCGAGGAACTTGTATGTTGACGTTAGATTTGAATGGTTGACATCCAGCTTGATGGGATAGATATCTAATTTGCTTCTATACATGAGTGATAATTTTGTGATGTTTGAGAACATAGTTCCATATACACATTTTCTGTTCCTTAATTAGAGCCTTCTTTGGATGGGCCTAACTATATATATATATATATATATATATATATATATATATATATATATATATATATATGTATGTATGTATGTATGTATGTATGTATGTATGTATGTATATAGGGGCAGATTTGAATAAGATCGATCGGATTTAGATTCATATCCAACTAAATCAAAACTAGATAATAAAGATTCTACATCGATGATTCGAGCCATTAGATGTAATCTACTATCTCAAAATTACTTGCATATCAAAAATTGTATGATTTGAAGACTCCTAGTCTATGCATCAAGTGATAAAAAAATACATCTAATTTAATTTTATTTAGGCTATTTAATTTTTGACTACTTGATACATAGGCTAGAGGTCTCCAAATCATATGATTTTTTATGTATAAATAGTTTTGAGATAGTAAATCATATTTAACGTCTTGCATTATTAATATAAAATTTTTATTATAGAGTTTTGATTTGACCGGATATGAGTTTAAATTCGATCGACCTGATTCTAATATGGCTCATATATATATATATATATATATATATATATATATATATATATATATATATATATATATATATATATATATATATATATATATATATATATATATATATATATATATATATATAAAAGATATCCTCTACTTTTTATATGGTCTCTAGCTAAAGGGGACATATGAAGGGAGAAATGGGCAAGAATTAGAGTATAAGCACCCATCCTAGCAGTTTCATAGCTTTTGAGATCCCATACTTCATCTAAAAAGCTAATTTTCAAAGTTCTAAAAATCTCAAGATTGTAGGACAATGACTTTGTGAGGGTCCATACCGGCACGTATGCTTAGTCCCACATTGATTATACATTAAATAGATCTTAGATACTTATAAAGAGTTAAGAAACTCAGATAATACCTTATGGCTAGTCTTTTGGATGAGATCCTAGATTGTTAAAAATAGTATTGGAGTGAACTCGATTTATAGCCTATGTGGATTAAAGAATATTGCAACATAAGCCTATTTGTACTAACCACAAATTGATTATGGTGTTTGTGGTTGAATGTGGTACTTGTGATTGAATTTGAATAGAGCTGGACTCTTAGCATGGCGAGGACATCGAGATTTAAATGAGATAAATATATGAGGATCCATGTAAGCATATATTTAATCTCATACCAAATATACACTAAGTAGAACTTGAGTACTTATACAAAATCAAGAAACTTAAATAATACCTTCTAGCTAGTCTTTTGGATAAAGTTTTGGATTGCCAAAAATTGTATTAGAATGAATCCGGCCCATGATGAATACTCTAACATGGGTCAATTTGAGCTAACCATATGTTGGTTGTCATGTTTGTGATTATATTTATGATATTTGTGATTGAATTTATATTAATTTGAATCTTTAGCTTGGTAAGGACACTCTTTATGTGTTTAATTCCATATATGCTATGCACCAAGGAATCCAAATAATATCTTTTTATTAGTTTTTTACATGGGGTCCTTGATTGTGCATGCTTCCTCTCATCCTTCTAACTTACTACTTCTCTGGCTTTCTTTCCTACCTCCCACTTGCGTGGAGGTATCAAAATGATAATGTTCTCAAGCATCTAAATAGGCTCCAAACTTTTTCCACTGGAGCTGTGCTGCCAAGATCAAGATGTCATCACAATAGTATGCAATTATTACCTACCTATCAAGTGGGAATTTAACCTTCGTCTATGATTATGTTATAGGTTCTTTCGTAGTTCTTTGCATGTGTATTTTTCTTTAGCAAATGGTGGTTAGACAAACCTAATCCTTTTGTGTTTCTTTCAAAAATTCAATATCAGTTTCCATTTACTTATCCCCCTTCGTGGTATTGCGGTCAAGTTGGTGGCACTAGGTATTACACCAATATATAACAATTGGTCATCATGGAAATATCACATGCTTTACCTGATAGTTGTTATAAAAGGTGCTCGTGTTCTTATATTTTGTTTGTTCCACTTGTCTATGCATGTGTACAGGTTCCTCTGCATGGTTATGTCAAATGGCATCATCTTCGATATATCCTAGTGCCACTTCAAATGAGAAGCTAATGCTAGCTCCTAGGTAATCAAGTGAGAAGCTAGATGGCACTTGACATTCATGACCATAACAAGTTTATGGATTAGCATGCTTGTATTCATATGTACATGTAAAAGTATGTTTTTGTCATGCCCCGAATCCAATACTTGGTTCCATCACATAACACGGTCACATGAATCCTAGAGTATCACTCCAGAGATCATGCAAGACTTTAAATTGAAATAAAATTCAATATTTCTAGGCTTAATAAATAAAAATCAAATATTTCAATTAAATAGCTTCATCAGGGCAAATAGCCAACTTGTCAAGTATAATTATTTCAAATGTTCAATGGTGTCAGAAATTTTGACTAACTAATAAACTAGCAAATTCGCCACTTGAACTTCACACCCAATCTAACCAGCCATGCATTTTGTAACTCTGAAAGGAAAGAGAATTGAAGGGGAGGTGAGTTATACAGTCCAATAAGAAAATCCATACACTTACACTAGTATAATAATATGATTCAAAAATAATTATTAAACAATAACAAAGATAACCATAAATTATAAAATTACATACCAAATATAATGTCAAGGATTCAGTATAACTCAATATCAATATATTTAAAAACATGCATAATATACCATCGAATATCCATCTTTTCAAAAGTGATATATTGTACATATGTAATTAAGTAAAACATCTTTTATTTAATAATGGTTTCATGTCTTATCTTCCATATCTCATTAACATGATTTAAATCAATCAACAGTTATCTTTAAAATTTTGGACTAATCACGATCACGCCCCAGTCTCTAACTGGCAAACTCAAGTACCACATTTTTGCCCATAGCAAGGCTATTCTCAATATAACATTCCTACCTATTGCGGGACTATTCTCAATACCATGTTCCTGCCCATGGTAGGGCTATCTTTAGTGCTATGTTCTTATCCATGGTGGGCTATCCTCAATACCACGTTCCTACCCATGGTGAGGCTATTATCAGTGCCATATTTCTATCCATAGCTAGCTATTCTCAGTGTTACATTCCTACACGTAATGAAACTATTCTCCATTTAACGTGGCTAGTCCAAACATCTATTTCTTCATTATCAATTTATTAAATTTTAATTATGCTAGAAAAATATATCATATCATATTTTTTTCAAAATTCTTAATAGCTGATATCAAACCCCAAACCATTCAAAAAATTATTAATATTTGATACAAATATATCATATAAATATATAAATAACTATACTAGCACTCATAAAATAAATATCAACTACGAGAAACCAAAAATCGTGTAGTGTAAACACACACACACACACTGGTATTCATGTCCCAAAATCCTTACCTTTATTGATGATGAATTAACTTCCTAGTATCAATCCGCACCCTAGTTTATAAACCAAGGGCCAAGGGACCTGCTTGAAGATCTCTTGTCCAAAAAAATTATTCCTCTATTGAACCAATCTCAATATTAAAATTAATAAAATATAAATTGCTTAATTGAAAAGGTCCACTACAAGTCCCCTGAATTTAATTTTTTTAATATTTTCCTAAATCTAGTTAAAGAGAGAGAAACTAAATAAAAGAAAGAAAGAGAAGAGGGGCACTCTCTTCTTCTTCTTTTTCTTTAAATCGATAATCCCTTCCTCCTCCTTTCTTCTCCCCACCATAGCCATGAAGCCTAAGCTGGCGGTCGATAGCAGCACTCAACGTCAGTCAGAAAATGACCTCGATAGTGGCCATAGCAACCAATGGTTGGCGAAATAAGAGAAAAAAACAAAGAATAGAGGAGACCTTATTCTTAATGAATCTAGCGGTTAATTGGACCTAATCTGGTGATTGGGGAGGCTAGAAAAAAGAGGAGGAGAAGGGAAGAAAATATTATCTTAGCTCGGCGATGCCTATGATGAGGGATTCGGTGATCTCTTTAGCGGAATCTCAAGAACAGCCTTGACGAAAAATCTCAAAATTGGTGGTGATTTTTTGAGCAATTTGGGGTGGATAATCAAGAAGGAAGAGAGGATCTCTATTTATAGGCCAAAATCCATATATTTTTAGCAATGCTTCAATCCCTTTCTCCGACGGAGTTGGAGAAGAGGAAGACTCTCCATTCCTTGCCTCATGTGCATGTACATGTGAGTTTTTTTCCTTTCCATGCTTTCAGATTCGTGTGAAAGTTTTTATTTTATTTTTATTTTTTAAAAAAATTTTGGGTGACTAAAGGATTGGGTTATTATATTCTTCTTCTCTTAAAATAATTTCATCCTCAAAATTAACACACATAAAATTTCGAAGAGCTGTGGGTACTTGACTTTCATTTCTACTTCAAGTTTTCAAGTAGCCTTATTTTCACTGTAGTTGCTTAACTTTTATTTCTACTTCAAGTTCTTAAGTAGCCTTCTTTTCACTGTAGTTGCTCCACTGTACCTTCGTATAAGGTATGATTCAATGCCATAATATTTGATGCTTCCTATCGACAATTCCTATCAGATACTCCTCATAAGTCAGATTCTTATGAAGATACAATGGCTTATATTCTACCATGTGACTTGAATTCAAAATATATTTTCTCAACATCAACACATGAAATATATTATGCACATCTAATAGAGCTAGTGGTAAGGCTAACCTATGCAACTTCTCTCACTTTATTCAAAATTTCTAACATACCAACATATCTAGGGCTCAAATTTGCCATAAACCCCAAACCTCATCACACCTTTAGTAGGAAATATTTTCAAGAAAACATAATCACCCACTTGAAATTCTAGCTCTCTTCTTTTATTATCAACATAACTCTTTTGCCTGCTTTGAGCTATATGAAGTCATTCTCTAATTACTTGCACTTTATCCACAGTTTACTATACTATTTTTGGGTCTAATAATTTTCTCTCTCTTACATCATCTCAATAATTAGGGGATCTGCACTTCCTACCATATAATGCCTCGAAAAGAACCATCTAAATGCTTGCTTGGTAATTATTGTTGTAGACAAACTCAACCAACGACAAGTGACTATCCTAGGTACCACCAAAGTCCATGATATAGGCGCTCAGCATATCCTCTAGAATCTGAATGGTCCATTCTGACTATCTATCAATTTGAGGATGGAAGGCTATAATGAAGTTTAATTTGATATCTAGAGCTTTGTGAAGACTCCTCCACAACTATGAAACAAATCTACTATCTTGATCTGATACAATAGTAACTAGGATCCCATGCAGCCTCGCAATTTTTTATATATACAAGTTTGCCAATTTTTCTAAGAAGAGACCAACTCGAAATGGTAAGAAGTGGACTAATTTTATCAATCGATCAATAATTACCCATATTGTATTATTGCTTGGAGGTATTTTAGGCAAACTAGTCACAAAGTCCATATAAATATGCTCCCACTTTTATTGAAAAATATAAAGGGACTGCAATGGTCCAGCGGATCTTTGATGCTTAGCTTTTATCAGTTGATATACTAGGCATTGAGTTACATATTATGCAATATCCATTTTTATTCTAGGCCACCAAAAATTTGTCCTCAAATCTCGGAACATCTTAGTGCCTCCTGGGTGCATTATATAAGCTGAATTATGAGCCTCCTCTAGAATCTCATTCTTTAATTCTAGAATCTTAGAAATACACAACTTGCTACAAGATCTTAAAGAACCATCCACATGTACAAAAAACTCAGATTGAGCATCGGACTCTATCATTTCTCTAATCTTCTATAATTCCATATCTTTCTTTTGAGATGTCTTAATTCTTTCGATCAAGGTTGGTTGCACCATAAGATTAGTAAGTCAAAATTCTGGATTATGCAGCCTCACCTTCGTCTCAGATCTTTCCAAATTCAACAAAATTTGCTTTTGTGTAGTGATTGAAGTTGCTAATCACCTAAAAATTTTCTACTCAAAGAATTTGCTACAACATTTGCTTTTCCTAGGTGATAATTAATAGTTAGGTCACAATCCTTTAGTAACTCAACCATCTTCTTTGCCTCAAGTTCAACTCCTTTTGAGTAAATATGTACTTTAAACTCTAGTGGTCTATGAAAACCTTCTAGTGTTTACCATACAAGTAATGCCTCCATATTTTTAGAGCAAAAACCATAGCTACTAGTTCTAAATTATATGTAGGATAGTTCAATTCATATGGCTTTAACTGTCTAGAGGTATAAGCTATTACCTTTTCTAAGGCCTTTACGTGATACATCATTGTAAATGTTAAACTCTCCTATCCCAGATGAAATTATTAACATTGGAGTTGTCACCAATCATCTTTTCAATTCTTTTAAGCTCTATTCACAATCATTTGTCTATTCAAATTTTACTCGCTTATAGGTCAAGCGAGATAGGGGCATGGCAATATGAGAGAATCCTTCAATAAATCTTCGATAATATTAGTGGGTCTGCCCCACTCAACCACTGCCTCTATTTTCTTTGGATCCATAAAAACACCTTCATTAAAGATAACATGCCCAAGAAAAGTGATATTATCCAACTAGAACTCATAGTTTTGTAATTTGGTACATAGCTTATTTCCTTGGAGAGTTTGTAATATTATCCTCAAATATTCCTTGCGCTTTTGTAGGATCTTTGAATAGATTAAGAAGTCATCAATGAACAATACCACAAACTAGTCTAAGTAGCTAGGGTTTGAACACCCAATACATGAGGTCTGTTGGTGCAGAAATCCGTCTTCGCCGGAGGTCGCCGGAGTCGAGGCCGTTGAGGTCGCCATCGGGGACCTGCAAAACGAAGTTCCATCCGGAATCGGTGGGGGGTGGCTCCGGCAGGACCCTCCGACGGTCAAGTTAGTTTCCAGCCAACAGGAATGGAGTGCTCGGAATCAGTTCCGGAGCTTAGAGATGAGGAGGAGAGCTTAAAGAGTCGAGAGTTCAGAGAGCTTAGCCTTGGCGTATCTGGAGGGGTCCTTTTATAGCGGAGCTTAGTTGATGGTGACGGCCATGCCGTCTGGCAGAGAGTCGTTGGACAGCATGGAGTTCGGTACGGAGAGGATGGCGTCATCCGGTGGATCGTGGGAGCCATACTGGCATGTCGTGGGCCGCATGGAGTTCCGGTACGGAGAGGAAGGCATCGTCCGGTGGATCGTGGGAGCCATACTGGCGAGTCGTGGGCCGCATGGAGTTCGGTACGAAGAGGAAGGCGTCATCCGATCTTGTTGCAGGCGACAGTTCGTCCAAAGGAGTTCGGACTTGTAACAGAGTTCGGCTGAAGGGGAAACCCGGGAGGAGCTCGGCCGCAGAGAGGTTCGTAGGAGCTCGGATGGCGGAACGGGCGTCTGGGAGGAGTCCATCTCCGTCCTGCCGCTTGGAGTCCAAGGAGCTCGGCCGCTAGGAAGTTCGACCTACGGTGGGTGTTCGGCCCGAAGCTTGGACACTGGGGAGTTCGACCGCTAGGCGGTCCGACCGGCTGAAGGAGTTTGGCCGTGGGGAGTCTGAAGGAGTTTGGCCGCCCAGGAAGTTCGATCTCGACGCTGGGAGTCCGAAAGAAGCTTGGAAGCTGACCAGTTCGGCCTGCTGGAAGGGCGGTGGGTGTTCGGTCCGAAGCCTGGACATTGGGGAGTTCGGCCGCTAGGCAGTCCGGCCGACTGAAGGAGTTCGGCCGTGGGGAGTCTGAAGGAGTTCGGCCGCCCAGAAAGTTCGGTCTCGACGCTGGGAGTCCGGAAGAAGCTTGGAAGTTGACCATTTCGGTCTACTGGAAGAAGCTCGACCGCTGGGAGTTCGGCCGAAGCCCGTCTGCCGGAACTCTTCTGCAGCTACTGGTTACATTATGCTGAGCATCGGGCCGGGCTTCGGCAGGAGCGGGATTTATCCCCAACAGTAGCCCCCCCACTCTCGAGTTCAAAAATTGAAGGAAGGGAGTACCAAAATAGGTGACTGCCGAAGTCTTCTTCCAGGCTCCGCGTTTGTTGCAGCTGAAGCTCGGGGGAGGTCTCATCTCTAGCCAATGTTGACGCTGAGGCTTGGGGGAGACCTCATCTCCAGTCGATGTTTGGAGTTGAAATGGAACTTATTTCCAGCCAAAGTTGATGAAGCTGATGTTGAAGCTCTCTGGCCGAGGTTGACATGATAGCTTTCTCTAGCCGAGGTCAATGTTGAAGCTCCCTGGCCGAGGTCGTCGCGGGCCTTACGTCTATCCGAGGACCTTATCCCTAGCCGGAATCGATGCGGGCGCTCGGGGGAGATCTCATCTCCTACTGCCGAGGTTAGCCCAGTTCCTCGGGAGAGATCTGATTCATAGCCGAAGTTGCTCGAGAGAGATCTTATCTCCAGTAGCCGAGCTTTCCTCGGGGAAGATCTTATCTCCTGCAGTCGAAGTGCGCGCTCGGGGGAGATCTTATCTCCTGCAGCCGAGCTTCTCCTCGGGGGAGATCTTATCTCCTGCAGCCGAGGTCGAAGTGCGCGCTCGGGGGAGATCTTATCTCCTGCGGCCGAGTTGCGCGCTCGGAGGAGATCTTATCTCCTGCGGCGAGGTTGGTGCTCGGGGAGATCTTATCTCCTGCGGGAGCTTCACGGTCGCTCGGGGAGATCTTATCTCCTGCAGCCGAGGTCGAAGTGCGCGCTCGGGGGAGATCTTATCTCCTGCGGTCCGAGCTTCCCTCGGGGGAGATCTTATCTCCTGCAGTCGAAGTGCGCGCTCGGGGGAGATCTTATCTCCTGCAGCCGAGCTTCCCTCGGGGGAGATCTTATCTCCTGCAGCCGAGGTCGAAGTGCGCGCTCGGGGGAGATCTTATCTCCTGCGGCCGAGCTTCCCTCGGGGGAGATCTTATCTCCTGCGGTCGAAGTGCGCGCTCGGGGGAGATCTTATCTCCTGCAGCCGAGGTTCGGGGGAGATCTTATCTCCTGGGGAGATCTTATCTCCTGCGGCCGAAGTGCGCTCGGGGGAGAGCGGCGCTTGGGGGAGATCTTATCTCCTACAGCTCGAGTGGGAATATAGATATCCTGCTGCTTAGGGGAGATCTTATCTCCTGCGCCGAGCTCGGGGGAGATATATCTTATCTCCTAGTCGAGTGCGCGCTCGGGGGAGATCTTATCTCCTGCGGCTGAGCTTCCCTCGGGGGAGATTTATCCTGCCTTTCCGCGTCGATTATGCTGCTTTGTCGCATAGTTTTCAGCATAGAAGTAATATTATTCAGAGGGGAGAATTTTACCGAAGGGAAGTCGCGGACAGCGCGTTCTCGTTTGAGGGGTCGATGGGGCGTTGTTCCTCGGAGCTCCCTCGGGCAGCAAGTCCCGTCCAGACGACCTCCTCTACCTCGCGCTGGCCTCCCTGATTCGGAGCAGGCTTCGGCTGGTACGGTGTTGCTGGTAAACCCTACCAGCGGAGAATTTATCGGCTCCAAGTGGTCGTCGGGCAGGGACAATTTTTAAGAAGGCATCGTAGGACAATACATCGGCCGAACTTCCGTTATCTAGCAAAATGCGGCGTACATCGTAGTCAGCGATATTTAAGGAAATTACAACCACGTTACTGTGTGGAAATTGGATTCCCCGGCCGTCCTCCTCGGTGAAGGCCACGGGCTCTGCGATCCTCTGCTTCTTCGCTGCCCGAGATAGTGTTGATGACGCCAAGGGGCGGCCGACCTTCCTGGCTCTCCCTACCCGATGGTACCGCCCTTAGCCGCTCCCCTCGCTCTTCGGGCCGCCTTTGCAGGAATCGGCCGAGTCTACCTCGCCTGATGAGCTTTTCGATCTCATCTCGGAGCTGGACGCACTCTTCGGTGTCGTGACCGTGGTCGCGATGATAGCGGCAAAACTTGTTGGGGTCACGTTTGCTGGGTCGGGAACGCATCTTGGTCCGGCCTCGGAAGCTGTTCCCCGATTTCCATCAGCACTTGGGCCTTCGGAGTGTTGAGGGGGGCGTAGTTGTGGAACCTTTATCAAGGAGAGCTTCGACACTGAGGAGAACCTCGATGCGCCATTCCTTCTGGGCTTCCCCACCTCAGGTTCCCTTGGAGAGTTTGGGTCCGCCAATGATCGGGAGGGGTCCGGGAGCGCCGTCGAGCTTTACTCCGCTTCTCTTTTTCGATGGACCTGCCCGGCCCTTCAGCTCGCCGCTTGCCATCGGCTTCGTCATCCCTGGCCTTGAAGGTCTCCTCTGCCCGGGCGTATCCTTCAGCCCGAGCAAGCATATCCGCGAAATTTCTTGGATACTTCTTTTTCAGGGAGAACAACAAGTCGTTCTTCCGGAGGCCGCCCTTAAGGGCGGCCATGGCGACTGATGGATTTAGGTTTCGGACTTTCAGTGCGGCAGCGTTAAACCAGATGACATAAGCTCGGATGGGTTCCCCCTCCTTTTGCCTGATGGCCATCAAGGAATCCGAACCTCGGTGGAGCCGCCTGCTACTGATGAAGTGGGCTGCGAACTGTTGACTCATCTGGTCAAACGATAAGATGGTACTCGGCTTGAGTGCCGAGTACCAATTTCTGACAGCTCCTTTAAGGGTAGAGGGGAAGGCCCGGCACAATATGGCGTCTGGCACGCCGTGGAGCAGCATCGTCGTCCGAAAGGCTTCCAAATGGTCGACCGGGTCGGTGGTCCCGTCGTAGCTCTCAAACTATGGAAGTTTGAAGTTCGGCAGGATCGGCTCCTGCATGATTTTCTGCGAAAAAGGGGGGTCAGTGCAGACGTCGTTACCGTGTGAGGGGGGAGCGTGACGAAGCTCTTCGATACGCCGGCTCATTTCTAAGAGCCTTTGATCCAGAAGATCTTCGCGATCTTTGATCCCTAAGGTTTTCTCATAGTAAGGGTGCGAAGCCTCTCCCCGGGTCGAGCAGTGATCCGAGCAGGGGCTCTTCGCCGGTTGCCCTTCTCTTTCGGGGGCTGGAGGTCGGGTAGCCCACATCGGTCGCCCCTAGACTGGACCCCAGGGCTCTGGGGAATCCCGTGCCGATCTAGCGGGTGCCGGGGTCCGCGAATGCATGGCCTGCACCGCCTACACTGCTTTCGTCAGATCACGGACCTGCTGGGTAAGCAGGTTAAACTGTTCCGCATCCACCGCGGCTACAGGATGAGCCCGGGTTGCCTGGGCCAGAGCGGGAGCAGATGGGTCCGAACGGGATCGGGCTGCGGAAGCCGTCGATCGCCGGGTTGAGGGTCTTCTAGGGGGCATTCCTTTTTGAAAAGGGATCCTGAAGCGGAAGAGGAGAGGTCTGGAGCGGAAGAGGAGATCGTCGCTGAGCACTCCTTTAAGAACAAGGGGACCTCGGAGGTTCGGGCCCCTCCTTCCAGCGTCAATCTGTTGGTGCAGAAATCCATCTTCGCCAGAGGTCGCTGGAGTCGAGGCCGCTGAGGTCGCCTCCGGGGACCTGCAAAACGAAGTCTCGTCCGGAACCGGTGGGGGGTGGCTTCGGCAAGACCCTCCGACGGTCAAATTAGTTTCCAGCCAATAGGAATGGAGTGCTCGGAATCAGTTCCGGAGCTTAGAGATGAGGAGGAGAGCTTAGAGAGTCGAGAGTTCAGAGAGCTTAGCCTTGGCGTATCTGGAGGGGTCCTTTTATAGCGGAGCTTAGTTGATGGTGACGGCCATGCCGTTTGGCAGAGAGTCGTTGGGCAGCATGGAGTTCGGTACGGAGAGGATGGCGTCATCCGATGGATCGTGGGAGCCATACTGGCATGTCGTGGACCGCATGGAGTCCGGTACGGAGAGGAAGGCATCGTCCGATGGATCGTGGGAGCCATACTGGCGAGTCGTGGGCCGCATGGAGTCCGGTACGGAGAGGAAGGCATCGTCCGGTCTTGTTGCAGGCGATAGTTCGTCCAGAGGAGTTCGGACTTGTAACAGAGTTCGGCTGAAGGGGAAACCCGGGAGGAGCTCAGCCATAGAGAGGTTCGTAGGAGCTCGGATGGCGGAATGGGCGTCTGGGAGGAGTCCGTCTCCGTCCTGTCGCTTGGAGTCCAAGGAGCTCGATCGCCAGGAAGTTCGGCCTGCGGTGGGTGTTCGGCCCGAAGCCTAGACACTGGGGAGTTCGGCCGCTAGGCAGTCCGGTCGGCTGAAGGAGTTCGGCTGTGGGGAGTCTGAAGGAGTTCGGCCGCCTAGGAAGTTCGGTCTCGACGCTGGAAGTCCGGAAGAAGCTTGGAAGCTGATCAGTTCAGCCTGCTGGAAGGGCGGTGGGTGTTCGGCCCGAAGCCTGGACACTGGAGAGTTCGGCCGCTAGGCAGTCCGGCCGGCTGAAGGAGTTCGGCCGTGGGGAGTCTGAAGGAGTTCGGCCGTCCAGGAAGTTCGGTCTCGACGCTGGGAGTCCGGAAGAAGCTTGGAAGCTGATTAGTTCGGCCTGCTGGAAGAAGCTCGGCCGCTAGGAGTTCGGCTGAAGCCCATCTGCCGGAACTCTTCTGCGGCTACTGGTTACATTATGCTGAGCATCGGGCCGGGCTTCGGCAGGAGCGGGATTTATCTCCAACAAGGTCCATAAAGATTGCAGGTGAATTTTTTTAAATCCAATGGCATGACCAGGAATTCATAATATGTTGCCCAAAGATACAACCAAAGAGGAGGGGTGAATTATATTTTTAAAAAATTCTTGCAAGTTAAGAACACTTTTGTGCACTAGTTATACTAAAATTTAAATGTATGCAATGGAAGCAGTGAATATATTAGCTAAAAATTAAAGTAATGATGCAAGAGAGTATATCACGCATACAAACAAACAATGTATATTGGTTTGGTGTTAACCCAATACTTATATTCACTCTTCAAGTAACCTACTTGAAAATTTTACCATAATCTCCAAGATTATAGCAAGATTATTTTTTAGATTCACAATCTTAATCCAGTTGATTTTATGAGAGAATCAACCACAATCTAATTTTCAAGCCAATCCTAGACTTGTACAAATTTAATTCAAGGCTTGAATAAGCCTATCCTCCTAGTTTTAATCCCTATTGAAACTAGTTACAGCAAATTCAATGAGCAGAAAATTAAATACAAATAACTCTTTTAAAAAGTAGATTGGAAGTCCATAAAAGCTCTAATTTGATAAACTTAAATACTATGGAATTGAATGCCCAAGCTTTGATTTGATGGAGCACTTGATTGCACACTAAAAATAGGAGTGGAAGCTGAGTTTTTGACTTAGAAGTTCTCTTGAAAGCTCTCTTGGATGATTGAAGTGATAGTTCTGAATATTCCACTTGTTTCCTTATTTTTATTTTATATATCCCTTTTATGATGCCTTAGAAGTCTTTAACACTCAGTTAGAAACACCAATAAATAGGTTTGTAGCCATTAAAACCAAGGAAATATCCATTTGAAAAGATTCTGCATGCATCTAAAAAATTCTGGAGCTAGTCGTTACTGTTGTTAGTCCCTATTGAGTCAACCCAGCCAAATCTTGAGTTGACTCAAAGTCGTTGGGGAGTCGACTCAAGGTCGGTTGAGTCGACTTAAGCCTGAGATCTGAAAATATAGCTCTTTAGATTTTTTTGAGAGAGTCAACTATAGTCAACTCTACAGTCGACTTAAAGACTGTTGAGTCAACTTTAGATCTACACCATGCCAATCCTGTATGCCAGAGTTGACTCAAACCCTTTCCTAAGTTGACTCAAGGACTATGCCAAAATTTGAAACATGCCAGAGTCGACTTAATGGAATGCTTGAGTCAACTCAAGGAAGAGTCGACTCAAGGACTTTTGAGTCGACTCTAGATCTGTACCATACCAATTCTGCATGCCAGAGTTGACTCAAACTCTTTCCTAAGTCGACTTAAGGACTATGCCACAATCTAAAACATGCTAGAGTCGACTCAATGTAATGCTTGAGTCAACTCAAGGGCTGTTGCTCTTCAGAAATGCATGATTTGGCTTTTCAACACTTGAGTCTTTGCTTCTTGAACTTGAAAATTTTCAAATATCATGTGGTATGGTACTAATTTCCTGAAACTTAATTATTCTTAATAAGCCATTAGTATCAAATTTGCTCAAATATTTTATCTTTCATTAAAATCAAACCTAGGGTCAACATAATATCCATATCAAGTCCTGAAAGTTATCTTAGGCACATTCTCAGGCTTTATCTTTACTTGGTGGTAGCCAAAGCAAAAATCAATTTTTGAGAAGACTTGTATCCCTTACAACTGATCAAATAAATCATCAATCCTCGGAGATATTTGTTCCATACTATCACCTTGTTCAACCCTCAATAGTCTATGCAAAGCTGAAGATTGCCATTTTTCTTTTTCACAAACAATACTGGAACACCCCAAGAAATACACTAGGTTTGGCAAATCCTTTACCAGCAACTCTTACAGTTGCTCCTTGAGCTCCTTCAATTCAGCTGGAGCCATCTTGTATGAAGCTTTAAAGATTAGACCAATTCTAGGTATTAGATCAATGGAGAACTTAATATCCCTATTAGGAGATACTCCTGACAAGTCATCTGGAAAGACATTAAGAAAATCCTTCATAATAGAAATGTCTTCTAACTTAAGCTTCTTATGTTGAGTGTCTACCACGGTAGCTAGAAATCCTTCACAAACCTTTTTAAGGAGTCATTTGGCAAGAAAGGTTGAGGTCACCTTTTGATGAGGATAATTTGTTACCCAGAAAACTAAACTATGATTGGCCAAGGATTTAAAACTTTACTAATTTCTCAAAGCAGTCAATGGAGGTATGAAATGCAGCTAACCAGTCTATCCCAAGAATCAAATCGAAATCTTTTAGGACTAATAAATCTGCTTTCATCCCTCTTGCGTCAATACCCAAAATACAAATCTTGCAAATTGAATTAACTAATATGACCTCTCCACTCGGTGTAAAGACATGCATAAAGATCAACTTCTAATGGCACATGTGATATCACACTATTCTTTCTAACAAAACTAACTAATATAAAAGAGTGGGTAGCACTAGAATCAAATAGAACATAAATAATACTAGATGATATTTTAATTATATCTATCACCATCAAAATAGAAGCATTGGCATCATGCTATGTGAGTGTATATACTTAGCCTTGGGTTCCAAGCTTCTGCTATTGTTCATCTTTAGTGCTCGATTTGTAGTGGCTCCCTACGAAGTTTGAGGTGCCTAACAGTTCTATGACTCTTTCCCACTGCAACATGCTATAGCTTTGTGTCCCTCTCAACCACTGTTATAACACTTTCCTCCTGGCCACATGCAGTCTTGCTGATGGTAAGGCCCGCTACATTTATAGCACTTAACGTCTTCAAACCGCATTTTACCTTCAATAGCAGCTTGGTTCGATCTTTAAGCCTTTATCTTGAAGGGTGTATTACCATGATTATGAGAGTCTTTAGATCTAGTTCTTTTCTTCAAACTTCTCTCATTTGCAACTTGTGCATCATTTAGTCTTTTTTTTGTCACCAAAGCTTTATTAACAATTTTCTTATAAGTAGTCAGTTCAAAAGCAGTTACTAATTGCTAGATCTAACCTCTAAGTCCATTTTTAAATTTTCTAATCCGAAGCCCTCTTCAGCTATCAGTATTAGAGTAAATTTGGATGGTTCTTCAAATTTTGCCCCATATTAGGCAAACGTCATATTATCCTATTACAGTCAGTTGAACTCTTGAAATTTTTAGAATCTGGTGCTCTAAGAAAAATATCTCTCATAAAAAGCCCTTTTAAATCTTTTCCACATGTAGGGTGAATCATTTGATTCAAACTATTCGATCTCCACCTCCCATTAGTGATTGGCTGCCTCACCTTGTAACATGAAGATGGCAAAAATGACTTTCTCCTTAATAGGACATCTCAGGGCCTAGAACAGCTTCTCTATTGCTTTTAACCAACTTTCAACTTTTATGGAATCAAAAGTTTCTATGAATACCGATGGTGCATAATTCTTAAAGTCTATCATATTAATTTGATGCTACCACTGATTTCCAGCTTCTTGCTACTATTAGGATTGTCGCTCATTTATTAGTTGTTCCAAAATCTTTTATTGTTGTTCTCGCAACACGTCCAATATCTTCCTCATATCTTTCCTCATAGTAGCTTATTGTAGCACCAATATCTGCATTAATTAAGAGGCAATAACATATTCCTCGAGCTGAATTTTGGGTTCACCCAGAGTCTTTATCCCTGAAGATTTTTTCGTGAGCTCCTTAGGATGCTCTTGCTGATATGTATCACTGACCGGCAAGGATGGGTGTCTTTGTATTATGTAGAGAGCTCCTAAGCACTAGATCCATCAGCAAATCAAGTAGGCCTTCTATTACGCCCACATTCACTCTCTCGCACCATATCAACCTACATAGGTTTTTATTAGCATCCCCAAATTATTTTGGTCTTAATTGATTTATATACATGTAAAAAATATGCCTCATATTAATTTTACTCAATCTAGATATCTACCCATATACACTCTCCTTGAATTAAACCCTAGGATCCCAAAACCTAGGCTTTGATAACTCTATCACGCCTCGAACCCAACACTTGGTTTGATCATGTAACACGGCCATATAAACCCTAGGGTATTGCTCTAAAGATCATGCATGGCCTTAAATTGAAATAAAATTTAATATTTTTATAATTAATAAATAAAAATTAAATATTTCAATTAAATAGCTTCATCAAGACAAATAGCCAACTTGTTCAAGTGTATTTATTTCAAATGTTCAATGGTATTAAAAATTTTGACTAACTAATAAACTAACAAATGTAGCACTCGAACTTCACACCCAATCCGATTAGCTATGCATTTTGTGACTTTGAAAGAAAAAAGAATTGAGGGGAGGTAAGCTTTATAACCCAGTAAGAAATTCCATACATTTACACCAGTATAATACTATAATTCAAAAATAATTGTTAAGCAGTAACAAAGATAACCATAAACTATAAAATCTCATGCCAAAATATCATATCAAGGATCTAGTATAACTCAAAATTGATATAGTTAAAAATATGCATCATATACCATCAAATATCTACCTTTTCCAAAAGTGATATACCGCATATATATAATTAAGTAAAATTTCTTTTACTTAATTATGATTTCATGTCTTATTATTCATATCTCATTAAAATGATCCGTATCAATCAATAGTTATCATTAAGATTTTGGACTAATCATGGTCATGCTCCAGTCCGTGAATGGCAAACTCAAGTATCACGTTCCTATCCATGGTGGAGCTATTCTCAGTATCACATTCCTATCCATGGTGGAGATGTTTTCAATACCACATTTCTGTCCGTGGCGGAGCTATCCCTAGTGCCATATTTCTGTCCATGGCAGGCTATCCTCAATATCATATTCTTATCGATGGTAGGGCTATTCTCGATGTCATATTCCTGTCCATAGCTAACTATTCTCAGTGTCACATTTTTATCTGTAATGAGGCTATTCTTAATTTAATGTGGCAAGTCCAAACATCCTTTTCTTGATCATCAATTTATTAAATCTCACTTATATCAGAAAAATATACCGTATCATACTATATTCTTTTCAAAATTCTCAATAGCCAGTATCATACCTCAAACCATCCCAAAAAAATCATCAATATTTGATAAAATATATGATATGAAATATACAAATAATCATACCAGCACTCATAAAATAAATATTAACCACACGAAACTAAAAATCATACAGTGTAAAAATAAATATGTATATATATCGATATTCGTGTCCAAAAATTCTTATATCTATTGACGATGAATTAACCTCCTAATATCAATCTGCATCCCGTTTATGAACCAGATGCTAAGGGACCTACTTGAAAATCTCTTGTCCAAAAGATTGCTCCCCTATAGAAGTAATTTCAATATTAAAAAAAATAAAGTATAAATTATTTAATTAAAAACCTTTATAACTCGCCAGCGGTCCACTCCAAGTCCCTTTAATTTATTTTTTAAAAATTTTTCTTAACCTAGTTAGAGAGAGAAATTAAACAAAAGAAAGAGAGAGAAGAGCACTATCTTCTTCTTCTTTAAATTGATTACCCCTTCCCCCTCCCTTCTTCTTCCCACCACAGCCATGAAGTTCAAGTTGGCGGCCGATGGCAACACTCAAAGCAGGTCAGAAGACAACCGCAATGGCAGCCATAATTATCGGTGGTTGGCAAAATAAAAAGAAAAAAATCAGAGAATAAAGGAGATCCTGTTCTTAATGAAATCAATGGCTTACCAAACTTATTCCGACGATGATGAGGCTAGAAAAAGGAGGAGAAGAGGAAAAATATTATCTTCATTCGGCGATGCTCATATCGAGAGATTCGATGATCTCTTTGGTAGAATCTCAAGAAGAGGCTCCATAGAAAATCTTAAAATTGATGGTGATTTTTCGAGCAATTTGGGGTGGATAACCGAGGAGGGAGGGGGGATTTCTATTCATAGGTCAAAACCTATGTATTTTCAGTAATGCCTCAATCCTTTTCTATGATGGAGTTGGATTCCTCGCCTCACGCATATCATACGTGTGAGATTTTTTTTTTTTTTCATATTTTGAGATTTATGTGAAAAATTTTATTTTTTTAATTTTAAGATGACCGAAGGATCGGGTGATTAAGGTTTTCTTCTTTATTAGTACAGTACGATCACAAACTTCCTACCTAAGGATTCCATGAGTGAATCGAGCAAAGGAAAATGTACGAGCAAGAGGCTCTAGAGAAGATAATTGATCGGGTACGGAAATGGCTCGTGGTTCTCCAGAAATAAATAAATAAAATGCACAGAGAAAGGGCACCAAGAAAATATCATTCCATTCTTTTGCTGATCAGCGGAAAGATACTCGGTTACCCACATCTCCAGCCTTCTAAATGGTAGAACTTTCGATGTGTTTGTCCATGCCCTGCTCGTTGACGCCAAAGCTTATCCGATGATGGTTTGGAAGTGACATTGTATGGGATCCCCGGTTGATTGTCTCGTACAATATTATACTGAGACATTTGAGGATGCACCATTTGACTTGTTCCAGCCATGCAAGAATTGGCTTGTAGTTTTTAATTAGGATGACTGCTGATTTCGGAAGTTTATCAGTTAAAGGAAGTCAACTGTCATTATCCCTCCTCCACTTGGTAGTTAGCCTATCTCAACCAATTTAATTTTTCAGAAGCCATGATGCTTGGCCTGTCAGGCCAGAAAAATGGCACGTAACGTATCCAAGCAAATGGGACCGAATAGATTGCTGCGTCAATCACTTCATGCTTCTTTCAGCTCTCTTGGGCTCCGTCTAGATGCTGAATGCTATTAATCTGCTGATAAGAGATAATGAGCATCCCATCCAATCTTATTAATACTTCTCTCTTCCCAACAAACACGTCGCATGCAGGTGTTTTTCTAATAAGGCATAATATATATGCTGAGGATCAGGTGTGAGGTTATGGAAGGTAACTGCACCTAGTCCACATGGAATGATTAATGGAAGGTACATGGATTAATATAGATGATGAGGCCCGAAATTTTAATGGCCTTAGCTTTTAAATTATGTCCCAACTTGTAGATTAAGGCCTTCTCCTGGTTGGACTTGAGCACAGTGCTGATGTGTTACTCTGGTAAAGTGGTGAGGTTTTTGCGATAATGCTAAGGATCATTTGCGGTTTAGCTCCACGTGAAATAATTAGTGAGAAGTAGATTAATACAGATGATTTAGATGATTGGGACTAAAACTTAATGGCCGATGCTCTTAGGTTGTAATCGGTTTTGACTTGTACATCAAGACCTTCGCTTAGTTGGGCTTGAACTCGCTGTTGCTCCACGGCATGATATTCTCTATATTTCAACTAATAACTGATTGACTCATCACCACCTATTTAATGATATTGTATTTTATTTTTTCTAACATAAATTCCTTGACCAATAATTTACTTTAAAGAGTTCATGCTTTAATAATAGAAAAATTATGGTTGCAATCATTCTTAAAGGATGGTAGATCAACTTTTCAAACCACTACTTGGAAATAAGGATTATTCTTTATTGCTACAAGGCTCCAGAAGTCGAAGAAGACTCGTGCTGAAGAGTTGATCTGGGTCAAGTCGATATAGATCATAGATTGACCTGCAAAGAAGTCCCAAGAATCAATAGGGTGTCTTTTGGTTTAGGATCCTCCGATACTTAAGTCAGCTGGGATCTTAAGAATAGATAGTGGAAATATAAAATTAGAAGGCAAGAAATAAAAATTTGAGTGGAGAAAATTAGGATTCGATCTTCCTTCGGTGAAAAAATTAATAGCAGATTTCAGTAGGGTGTCGACTCTTTAAATCTTGTGCTTACCTTCTAGAATGGTATCGTGCCCCTCTATTTATAGAAAGAATTTGTTTAGGCCGTTCAAGCCATTTGAAGTTTGTTATGTATTAGTTTGTTATAACGGAATTGCCAGCTTGATGGCGGCTATGGGCTGTTAGCCTATGTAGTGATTAGCCATAGTCTAGTTGGATGATAGCAGTGATACAACCAGAGAATGATAGGTCTTTCTTAGCTAGGAGTTGAAGATTATATCGGCATGATGGTTTTTAGCCGATCTCATCTTGAAATAGTGATTATAGTATGTCGTTCATACTCGATCTTGACTTAAGGTGCTGATGATCAAGATGGTGTAAATCCGATCTCATCTTTAAGAGCATATCGGTTAAAATCAAGTTCTGAAATAGAATGTAGACGGGCAAGACAGTATTATACCAATCTAATCTTGTTCATGAGGATGATATATCGCCGACATTGTTTGTCTGTATAAAATACATGAAAAGCCATAAATTGGTATTTTGTTGATGTAAACCAATCTTCTCAATGTCGGATTAACTATAATCTTAGGTTGGCATTCAATTGATCTGGATGCAAACCAACTGTATTATTATACCATTAAAGTATTATCAAATCAATAATCTTTCTGATACTGCCACATGATTAGGGATGGTGTTTAGCTGTACCAACATTCTTGATTGTCAAGGATTACATGAAGAAAAGATGATTATTTTAGGATTGGGTTAGAAAAAAGAGATTAACATGTCAAATCCAGTGGTTTGTTTGTTTTCCTCAATCCCTTTTTTTTGGAATTACCATGATTCATTTTGTTTTCCTCAATCTTGATTGAATTGCCATAACTTATCTTATCCTACAAATATAGGGATTTAGAATCTAAGTATTGCTCTAATATCCCTATTCCAACACTTCTTTATTTTTTAAACAAAAATTCCCATCATTGAAACTTATCTCAAGAAAAAGATCTCCAATCATCTAAACAAGTCTTTATCCCTCTCCATTGATTGATATACAAATTCAATGACAACATAGGAAGTAGATTTTGTAAATGTGAACCTGACAAACTCAAATTCACGAGAGCTTTTCACTAACAAGATTTGGTCATGTCCATCAAATAAGATATCGGTTTCTCTATTCTACATTACCTTGATATCAAGCAAACCATTCATATTTCTAATGATGTTATGCTTCATGAGTGAGCCAAACAAAATGAGGTGGTCTGATATTTTATGCCGAGAGGAGAACCTAACTCATTGTAGCTTAACCTAGCCACTTTATGTAGGTTTAGACAGATTTTGAGATAGCAACGTTAGCCACATCTAGTATCTAATCATGAAATGGAATTTCCAAAGGCTAAAGCTATCTTATATGGTAATCATTTCAGCATGCCAAGTGCCAGAATGAAGTCCTTACTAAGTACTATAAGGGTACAATCACCTAGAATGAGTTTATTGCACGTGTTCCATGATATTTAGGGACTAGTCAAAATAAAACTTTTTTTTAGAATAATTAAAACTATGCACATCTTCTAATCCAGCAAAAATTAGTGGTATGATAGGAGACGATGTTGATGTAGGAGTCGGGCATAAATAAATTTTACTTATATATGTAACATTCTTATTATTTTAGAAAAACTTTCACCTCTTTTAAATTAGAAGAGCAATCTTTAACTAAGAAAAATGAAAAGGGAATCTAACCTGGATTTGGAGATGGGATCTTTCTAATATAACTAGAGGTGTTGTAAGTTGGTTTTATCATCAATTAATGAAAATAAAGATTTTAAAAATTGATTCTCAAATAGAGCTACGACAGTGGTTTGTAACGGCTGTCGTAGTCTAAAAAATCGCTGCTATAAGCTATGGTAGCGGTTAGCTAACCGCTGCCATTGCAGCCATCGTCATAGATTTATGGCATCGATTGTTGCAGCAGTTCTGAGAACCACTGCTATAGAGGACTTATTACAACGGTTTCTAAACCACTGCCATAGCTTGACCTATGACAATAATTATGGAACCACTGCATAGGCTTGTCTATGGCAGCGGTTATGGAACCGCTACCATAGATCTAATGTAGCGATTGTCACATAGGCTACGACAGCGATTGGCACGTCTACGGTAGCGGTTGTAAAATCACTGCTGTAGCTTTTGAATAATTAAAAAATATAAAATATTTTATATATTTTACCTGATAAATGTAGCAATATATAATATAAAAAAATATTATAAACATAAAAATATTTCTAAAATTCTAAAATTTTATTATCGAATAAAATTTATTATAATATTTTTTTAAAAAAATACATCAAAAGTCTCCTAAATCTACATTGTCGTTATCACCGGGAGATGGAGCATGAGCTAGAGCCGGAGCTGGAGCTGAAGCTAGAGCCGGAGCTGGAGGAGCTGAAGCTGGAATACGGGCCAACGTATCCTTAAAGCTCATGAAGATACCTTCAAAACATGCACTGAGCATCGACACCATGTCTCTCATGATGCCTTCTAGATGAGATGCACGCTCCTCAGCTCGATCTGCCCATGTCGTGTAGCATGATCTGTCCATGCCAATGCCTCTTCAAACTTCTTTCGACTGGTGACATCGAAAGCCTATGAAGAGATGCTCGCCTCAGACCAATAGCTGATCGGTGTATGTCCGACCTGCATCGGATCCTCCCAGAGTGCTTAGGCACCAAAATCTGAGATAAATGGTCATGGGGGCTAGAGGTATCTGGGCCCTCGCTCGCGAGCATATCTAACTGATCCTATAATTATAAATTTAAATAAAATTTTATAAGAAATGCTATAATATTAATCATATATACTAATATATTTAATTAATACTTATAAAACTCCTCTCGATCACGATGTTCATCGACCTACCCTTCTTGTCCATACGGCTAGATCGAAAGATTTTGCTATGGCTGGATATCACTCCATCTCTCATCAGCTATAACAATGAATCAATTTATTAAAAATATAAAAAAATATCAATTTAATTTATCCAATAAGATTTAGAATTCATTATCTCTCTATGCACATGACTGGCCATAGACTCACGATCGAGAGTGTGCGTATACTCCTGGGCTGTCCAATTCTTTTGGTTCTGATAGAAGATAGCCTAACAAGTATTCAAATAAATAATAAATATTTAAAAAATATTTAAATATATCTTTAAGCATATTAAAAAATTTAAAAGTTAGTAATTTTATCTCGACCTCCTGGCTCCTCCAATGTGTAACCATCCTCTCCCATTGACTCGGAGGATAGTCCTATATCCAAGAAACAAGCTCCTTTGAAGTATCTCATCGGTGCTCGAGCCATCCTCTATGGAGCTTGATCTTGTAGCCCCGATACAACTCTCCGATCTTCTTCAGTCAGGCATCTCGAGCCCTCTCATGATCAGGGAAGTTATACCTCTTTTGCACAAAGTTATCAAAATTCAGTTACAAAATTATTCTAATCAAATATAGTGCAAACATGTAAAATGCATAAATATAATTAAGATGCACTTACCCATATCTCCCTCTATATCTGGTCCCTAACAGCAGCATCCATCAATCGTTAGTCTCTAGGCTCTACAGGAATAATGTCTGACCATCTCACAAGCACTTCAAAAAAGGAATGCATCTCCCGCGTGGTCTCTCCTATTGGCCTTCCTTCTGCATCATACCGTACCATCACTTGATGCTGGCGGTTTCATACATGTGTCATACATGTGGGATCGCAAAATATCCGACTGAATAATGCACTTGTAATGAAAATATGTTATACAAATATATAAATATATAAATACTATATAAAAAATAAATAATATAATAAAAATATACACTCAGATATCGATGGAGTAGCATGTATCGAAGATATGGATGATGGTGGAAGCTTAGATGCTGATGGAGTAGATGCCGTTGGTGGAGTAAATGCCGACGACGGAGGTCTCTGAGTAGCCGATGCAGAGGTGGATGGAGTACGCTCTGACTGCTCCTCAGATGCTGAACTCCGTATAATCCGTTAAGAGGCTGGGATGAAAGCTAGATGGCAATTCAATACCATCATGACCTACAATGTTAATGAATATTAACCAATATAACATGTTGAACAATAATCAAAGATATGCCTAGGTACTATCCATACAATTACATATAAATATATGGATGCTGAAATTATGTACACTAATCAATTGACGGATCTATCGCGATATAATGCAATAAACAAAAGCAACAAGATAGAGGTTCTCTTAGCGGCTAGCATGGCATGACACGACACGGCCTACCAGCATGGCACGACCTACCAACATAGCACGACATGGCATAGCCTACTAACACGGCACGACTCAAGGCATGGTATGGCACGGCATGACCCACAGCATGGCATGACATGACCTACCAGCATGACTTAGATGCGGAGCTCCCCGTAGTTCGTTGAGGGATGGGGGTGAAAGCTAGATGGCATTTCGATGCCATCATGACCTGCAACGTTAATCAACATGAGTTTGAGTATTTAATAATGTATTTCATGAATGGATGTAGATCTTTTTAGATATTTAAATTAAAAAATTATTTCAATAAAAGATCTATAAAAATTCATCAAGTCAAGATCCTTAAAGAAGAATTTTTTTTAAGCTTCCAAAGATCAGAAGAAAGAGAGTTCTTTGACCAAAATAAGAAAGATATAAAAGAAAATTCAAATAAAAATCAAATCTCTTTGATTGATAGCAAAAATCCCTCAAAATTTTTTTGACCAAAATAGAAACTCAGTTTCCATGCTTTGAGAATAAGAAGTCTCGCAAGATTCTTGAAAGATCTCACGATTCCGACGAGACGTCTTGTTTAGAACTGAGAGATCTCGAAATCTCTCTCCAACCATCTCTATTTTAGAAATCCAATTCATCCCCTTCTTGAGTTGCAACATCTGGGCAACAAGTATAACATGTTGAACAATAATATTAGCAACACATCAATAAATAAACTCTAATAATTTATACCAGAGTATTGAAGTCATCATCTAGTGGCATCTACAATATGAACATTACCATCGCTCCTGATAAATATGTCTGGGACCTCAATAGTATTAGATAAATTTTATCCTAAAGGAGCACTTTGCATGCATGGTCCAACATTGTCATCAACTTCGGTATCATCAAAAATATGCTTAGGCATCATCTTCATAACAACACCCCATTGAGGCTCCAAGGGATCACTAACGTAGAAGACTACTAGCTTGGGAGGCAAATATATACGATTCTTTAGCGTGGAGATGGCATTGCATGTTAACTAGAGTAAAATCATACTCATCAGCCTTCATCCCAAACTGTGACAAGGTGTTAAACCAATCGCACTTCATTAATGCAATCATTTCTTTAGAATAATAGTCCAAGATGACTATCTTCTCCACCATGCCATAATAGTTCAAATCCTCCATACGAAGCTGTGAATTCCTCGAGCTAGCATAACACCCAGTGGTGGCACTCAATATGATGCTACTATTTTGTGTTGTCATATTTACAGATCTGCTATGAATATTAAACCTATAGCCATTAATGACGATGAGCTGTTTATACTCATGCACGGTATAATTAAAGCCCATTGAAAGAGCACATACTTTAGGACTCACATCACTGAGTGACAATCTTCATAACTAATTAAGAAGATGATACCTAATTAGTAAACATGTTCAAATAAATTATACAAGAAGAGAATATATAATTGCTTACATGATCTTTGAACCATTTAGAAAATTCTTTGCTGTACATTTTTTCTTTCTTCTGCATACTTAGAGTGCCATATTTTACTCTTATGACCTTCTTGTATTTGCTGTATGCACAAATAATAAATTTAGATATAATTAGATATTTTTTTAATTATTATAAAATAGATAAAGCTAAGTGACTCATCTTATATATGACTCAATGACATCACAGTTGAAGAGCACATAACGGTGTGCCTTATCCCTTTCTCAATGCTTAAATTAGTGAGATGGTATGAAGTAGAAAGTTCATCTGACTGTGGAAAGGACTCAAATGCAAGCTCAATTGGCTCATACTGATCATCCTGATTTCTCATTGATCGATTACGATATGTCTCGAGCTTGTTTAAGTATATGGTACAAAAATTCATACACTCTTGATCCAAATAACCTTCTGCTATAGATTCCTCCAAAAGATTCATATTTTTTTTCATAAAATTTCAGAGTTTGAATATTTCTCTCGATAGGATACATCTATCGACAGAATACTGGGCTTCCAAGTGCAACTTCCTCCATAAAGTGCATGGTGAGATGCATCATAACTATAAAAAATAATGATGAAAATATCTTCTCCAGATCATATAATATAATCACCATCCTTGCCTTCATTTTCTTCACGTCTTTCTTAAGCAACCTCTTTGCACAAATATCTCTATAAAAATTACAAAGATGAATAAAAGCCATTCTGACATTTTTTGGCAACACGCGGTGAATAGCTATTGAGATCAATTCCTGCATCAGCACATGATAATCATGAGTCTTCAATCCTCCAAGTTTGATATCTTTACTATTTACATGCTTTGATATGTTCCTTGAGTATCCATCAGAGACTTTTATGTTCTCCAATACATGAAGAAATGTGAACCAGTCATAGGCATTCATAATATAGTATGCATGAGAGAGCCTCCACTGTTCTCCCCTACCAGTTTTGGATGTAGTGATCTCCTAATTCTCTATTCTTTCAAGTCAAATCGAGAATTCAAATCATCCTTAGTCTTATCTTTGATATTTAAGATTGTTGACAATAGGAGCTCGCACATATTCTTTTCAATATGCGTTACATCTAAGCAGTGGTGCAATAAGTTTATCTTCCAATATGGTAAGTCAAAAAAGATGCTCTTTTTCCTTCAATTAAAGGATGTGTCATTTTTTTTTTATTGACGCTTTCTTTTTTCACCACCAATCAGATCATCATTTCCAAATTCAACACTGAGACCATCCAACTCTCTAAGTATATTACTTTCAGATATTCGGTTAGGTGTCTCACCTTCTTTAATAGTGCCATCGAAGAAGCATGCATTCCTTCTGTATGGATGATTTCGATGGAGGAAACGTCGATGGCCTATATAGCTAAAGCTCTTTCAATGTGTCAACCTTCTAAACCTGATATTTTTTTTATAAATCGGGCATGCTAGCTCACTTTTAGTGCTCAAATTCGATATTAGGGCATAGGTTAGAAAGTCATTTATTATCTATAAAAGCACTGCATGCATGGAGAATGACTCATTTAGCAAGCCATCAAAAGTTGGAATATCTTGAATACTCCATAACTGTTTCAGCTTGGTAATAAGAGGCTGCAAATAAATATCAATATCATTACCTACCTCCATCGATCCAGGGATGAGCACTGTCATGAAAGCAAAGGATTTTTCATACACATCCATGGTGAAAGATTGTAAACATGAATAAATACTGGCCATACACTATGGATGGTATTTATATACTTGAACAAGTTGAAACCATCGCACGACAAGCCCAATCTCACATTACGTATCTCATATGCGAAGTCAGGATGTAATTCATTAAACTTCTGTCATGCCTCTCCATCGGCTGGATGCCTCAATGCATCATCTTTTGTTCGATCCTCTTCATGTCATCTCATATCCTTCAATGTTCTTGCCAACATAAACAACTTTTGTAGTCTCAAAATCAAAGAAAAATGCCACATCAACTTTTGAGGTACATGAGTCGATGTGCCATCTTTATTCTATTTTCATCTTGACATATTGCACCTTATGCACTCATTTTGATTGACATCCTCCTTCCAATAGAGCATGCAATCATTAGGACATGCATGTATCTTGGTATAAGCAAAGTCCAGCTATTCAATAATCTTCGATGCCTCATAATTATTCTTCAAAATTTATACATCGTCCGAAAGAATATCCCTCAAAAGCTCTAATATACAGTTCACTCCATTATTACTGAACTCATTAGAGTATTTTGCATGATACAACCGAATTAAGAACTTCAACTTCACCATCTTTTCACATCTAGGATACAATGGAACATTAGTATCCTCCATCAACTTGCAGACCTTCTCTACATCCTTACTGTTTGTCATTCCACCAACCACGGGATCAAACATGGGCATAGATGTACCATCATTATGGTCAATAAATAAAAAAATATCATGAATTATTTATTCCACTCTCCCATCATGTTGATCGCCTTCTTACGGTCTTTCCTCACCATATTGATCTCAACAAATTTCATAACCGACTTTAAAGCTATAAATAGTGAGGTGATCATTTACATCTTGATGAGGTAGCTAAGGTCCATCCATACATTTTTTATAAGGACATTGGATTAGTCCATAATCTCTAAATTTTTCTATAGAAAAATCAAGAAATTTTTGAAGTCCAACCTTATATTCTTGTGAGAGCCTATTAAACTTCATCCATCCATTATCCATTTTAAAAATGATGATACTGCAATTAAATCATGTGTGAAACTTAAAATTATATACTAATGCATTATAAATAAATATACATTATAAATAAAAAATACATCATAAATAAGAATTAAAATAAATATCATGTGTGAAACTCATATTAAATATTATTTTTAGACATGCAATAAATGTATCATATCATCAACTAATAGATAAAGATAGATCATATTCCATTCAGAAATTATATTAATTTTATAGGTTCATTATAGTAATCAAACGACATGCAATAAAAATTGAATAAAATTTTGACAGCATTTTTTCTTAGTTCTTTCATGTTGGGAGAACAAAAGTGAAATACTGTCCAAAATTTTATTTAAAATTTTTACTATACTGTTTGATTACTGTAACTACCTATAGAATTATTTATAATTTTTAAACTATCCAAATTGGATAACCAATTGATCATTGTACATAATTCTCTCATCCATATAATTATATATAATTATACAGATACCAGAGATTATGTACACTAATCAATTAACGGATCTATCATTATATAATGCAATAAACAAAAGTAATAAGATATAAACATTCAGAAAAGGTTATCCAATAAATTCTACAACATGAATTATATTCCTAAATAATTAAGGATAAGCAACAATCGTAGATCTGATTTCTTATACAAATCTAGGTGTTAATTCAATAACCTAAAAGAAGAACAAAGTAGATGATGGCAGCACCTTAGGGCTTAAAGTTGGAACCTTAAAGCGACATATCAAATTACCAAGCCAACTCCGTGTCTGAGATAGTTGGCTCCGTGCCTGAGACATTCAGCTCGGATCCTCCCCCAGCCAGCTCGATCTCAGTCCGAGTCGGCTCGACTACATATCCGAGCTAGCTCGGCTATATGCCATCCCCTGTTCTTGACTGTCTCCGCCCTTTCCTCATCTTTCCAACTATCCGTCTCCCACTCAATCTCCATCATCGATGAGGTCGGACCTCCTTTCTGATCCCTCTTTCCCTCTCTCGATCTTCCTTGTTGGTGAGGCTGGACTCCCTCTCTCCCTCCCTCCCTCTCTCGATCTCTCTCGTCGATGATGATGGTGAGGTCGAACCCCTTGCTTCCTCTCTCACTCTCTCGATCTTCCTCGTCAGCGAGGTCGGACCCCCTCCCTCTCAGTGATGCTGGTGAGGTCGGACACCCTCCCTCCCTCTCTCTCTCTCTCTCTCTTTCTCTTGGTCTCCCTCGCCGCCGCCGATGGTAAGGTCGAACCCCTCCCTCCATCTCTTCCTCTCCTTTTCTTAGTTTTGGATCCCAAAATCAGATCCAGATACCTAGGATCCATTAGGATCCGGGTCTGATACTTCAAGTACGGACCCATCGAATATTCGAGTTTGGATCCGATATCAGTAATTAAAATTGGATCTGAATCTGAATATCTAGGTTCCAACCCAAATCCAATCCATTAATAGATCTAGTCCAGTGATTAATAAATAATACTATAAATTAAAATAAAAATGATACCTATGGCTATAGAGAGAGGGTCACATCGAAAGCTCTGAGGGTCACCAACGATGGCGCTAGAGGTAATCTATGAAATAAGAGCAAGATAGTGAGATAGAGAGAAGAGAGAGAATGAGAAAGAGGGGAGAGAGAGGGAGAGGGGGCCTGGAGGGGCGCCATGATGGGGAGGCCAGGGGAGGGGGAGGGTAGGGGGCGGGTTGAGGATGGGAGGGCAAGGGGTGGGCGGCAGCGGCCGAGGATGGGGAGGGCAGGGGCGATAGTGGTCGGGGTTGGGGAGGGCAGGGTGGACGGCAGGCGGGGATGGGAAGGGCAAAGGGTGGGCGACCAGGGTGGGGAGGGCAGGGGGTAGGCGATCGGGATGGGAAGGGTAGGGGGTGGGCAGTGGCAGTCGGGGATGGGAAGGACAGGGGGCGATGACTGGGGAGGCTAGGGGGTGGGCGGCCAGGGATGGAGAGGGCAGGGGGCGGTGGTGGTTGAGGATGGAAAGGGCAGCATGGGGGTGGGACGGTGGGGGTTGCGAGCGGGGTGGGCGAAGACCGCTAGGGAGGGCCCGGCATGGGGGACGAGCGGAGGGGGGTGGCATGGCACGGAAAGGGCGGTGGCTGCCGAGGATGTGGAGGTGAAGAGGGAGGAGGGGGGCATCGAGAGGTGGGGTCGATCGAGGGAGAAGGAGGGGTGGCACCGATCGGAGGGAAGGACTTAGGTGGAGTCTCACTGGCGACGGAGAGGAGGGGAGAGAGAGAGAGCGCGCACGAAAGAAAAGAAAAAATTAAAAATTTTTAAGCTAATCTGTGGCAGCGATTTTTGAACTACTGCAATAGATCTACGATAGTTGATTTCTAACTGCTGCCATGGATCTATAGCAGTGATTTTTAGTAATCGCTGTCGTAGGTTAAAAATAATTTTTTTTTAAATTTTTTTAAATATTATATAATTTTAAAATTTAATGCTCATCTTTACTATTTATTATCTAAATAATTATCATTAGAGTGTCATCACAAAATATCGCCTCAATCCGATGGTCCTAGCTTCATCGATCTAAAAAATTTGATTTCGATGATTGCGAATGATAATATGATGATCTGATAGATGAAGATCTTCGATCGATCTAAAAATCTACAACGATGATTTTGATGATATTTATGGTATATTATTAAAGTTTTACTTTAATTGGATATCGTTATCATGGTTAATTTAGTACGAAATAATTTTGATCATTAAATTAGAAATAAGCGATCAAAGGGCTAAACGATATTCGATTATGAGATAATTTTTTAGTTAAATAATTTTTACTATAATTTTAATCATTTTATATAATGATGATAGTAAAATTTAAATAATTTTTGTATGAACTATTCACGTTAAGCAGATATTGCAAAAGCATGAGCATAACAACCAACGGAGTTTAAGAATGGTTATCAGGTGACGTATAGTTTTAGATCATTTTTAGTCTCATGAGTTGAGTTTTATAATCACCATCATAAAAAGTGATTAAAGTAGTAGCCAAGATTATTTATAAAAAAATTATCTCATAATCGGATACCGTCTGGTCCTTTGATCACTCATTTATCATTTAACGGTCAAAATTAATCTATACTAAATTGACTAAGATAACGATATCTGATTGAAGTAAAATTTTGATAGTATGCTACAAATATAATCTATATCATCATTGCAGATTTTTGAATTCATCGGAGGTCTCCATCTATCAGATCATCATATTATCGTTCGTGGTCGTTGAAATCAAATTTTTCTGATTGATGAAGCTAAGGCCATCGGATTGAGGTGATCTTTTACGATGATACTCTAATGATAATTATTTAGATAATGAACAATGAAGATGGATATTAAATTTTAAAATTATATAATATTTAGAAAAAAAAATATTTATAATCGCTACCATAGATCGACTTATAGCAGTCGTCATAAGAAACTGCTGCTATAGGACTGACTTATAGCAGCAATTTTTCTAACCACTATTATAGGTCTGATCTATGGTAACGGTTATCGTTAACCGCTACAATAGATCCAACCTGACCTATTGCAGCGGTTACAAAGAACTGTTGCCACAGGTCGACCTATGGTAGTGGTTTCTTGTAACTGCTACTATAGGTCAACCTATAGCAACGGTTCTTTTTAACCGCTGCTGTAGACTTTATTACAATAGTTTCAAAAATCGTTGCCATAGTATGTGCTGTCGTAGGCTCTTTTTGTAGTAGCATCTCTTATATTATTATTATTATTTATGAGAATAGTTTTAAGTTATAAAAGCAATATTCTTACAAATGTAAGTAGGTTGGTCTAATGGCACCTGACTCAACTCTAGGTCTCACTTTACTTCAGAACTAGAATGAATTATGTTTCACATGAACTATATCTTCTTAGGAAGAAATGGGGGTCAAGGAGTCATAGAAGGCTACATGGACTATCTCCCATCTTGAAAGACATAAGAAGAAATTTTAAAGCTTTTTGGCCTTGTTATCCCTCAGGCTTGGTAATAATGATAAAATACACATTTGGGAAGATGAGTTGTAAAGGAATATACCTCTCTCTCTCTCTCTCTCTCTCTCTCTCTCTCTCTCGATCGATCGATCGATCGATCGATTGATTGATCTATCTATCTCCTTTTTTTCTCCCTCCCTCCGTTCCCTTAATGCTTTGTATTTCACTACCCAAAACCAATGTTTCGATGGTTTTGCAATGGGTTGCAAGGGGGTATAGATGGAATATCAACGTTACAAGACCTTGAAAGAGAAGAAAGATATGAATTTTCAAATCTTTGCAGTCTACTATAGAAGGCGCAACTAGCAATGAATGTAGATCTGCCATATGAAAACTAACCATGGATAATTGGTGTTCAGTTTCCTTGCATGACAAGCTTATCAATATGAGAGGATTACTTTGTCCTTGTTTGAAGGTTCTATGGAAGACAACAACACCATGGAAGGTAAAAAAACTTTTTTTTTCTTAATGCAATAAGGTAAAGATATCTTAAATGGCTAGACTTATGCAACAAAATACATACTAATTAAGGATGTAGTTAACAAGAGAGGCTGGAGCATGGATTAGACATGTTGCTTTCATTGAGTAAGGTTGTTGGGAGCAAGAAGAAATATAGATAATAAGATGCAAGAAAAAGAACTTTTTTTAATAAGAAGCAAGTGGAATTATCATTAGAGTAGTGGAGTGATACAAGAGGCTTTCAATGGCTTCCAATGGTTTGCAATGGCTTTTCTTGCCAAAGGATCTAGTCCATCTATTTATAGATATAAAGATGACTCTTAGGCTATCCCTCGTCAATACAAATATGACTCTTTAATCTCCATATGACTCTTAGTTTACTTAAGATGACTCTTTGATCTCCATAATATATTAATACTAGAGTTAACTCTTTGATCTCCATAATATATTAATTACTAGAGTTATATGACTCTTAAACTTACTAATCTTAATGATAAACTTAATTACAAATTAACTTCTAACACCCCACCCCCGCCGCCTTAATTTGTAATTCTCATGATATTTCTTGCTTGCTGAAATTTTTCAATGGTAATTGGTTTTGTAGGACATCGGCCAGCCGCTCATTAGTATTGACAAACTTCAGCTATATATCTTCATTCTCAACCAAGTCTCGAATGAAATGATAATAGATATCGATGTATTTTGTCCAATTATAAAATACTAGATTCTTTGCCATGGCAATAGCGGACATATTATCACATCGAATAATTATTGGATCTTGTTCATTTTGTTGCAAATCAGAGAGAATTCTCTTAAGCTAAATTGCTTCACATGCTACATTAGTTGCTAAAATATACTCAGCCTCTATAGATGAAAGTGCCATAATATTTTACTTTTTTGACGACCAAGAAATGATTTTTGTTCCCAAATAAAATACATAACTTGAAATGCTTTTACGATCATCAAAAGAGTCTGCCCAATCACCATCTGAATATCCAATAAGTTTGTTAGAATCTTCTTTCGCATATATTAATCCCATCTTTTTAGTGCCTTATAAATAACAAAGAATCCTCTTAGCTGCTACATAATGAAGCTTGTTTGATTGACTCATAAACCTGGATAAGAGACTAATAGAAAAAATAATATCCAACCTTATATTTGTTAGATAAATAAGTGAGCCAAGCTGTGGCATCAACCTTTTGAGCACCATCATGCAGTTGAAATTTGTCATTCTTAGACATTGAAGTTGTTGCAAGCTTGCAGTTAGATATATGAAACTTTTTCAACAAGTCTTTAATATATTTTTCTTGTGATGTAGAAATCTTTATTGCTTAACTTGAATTCCAAAATAAATACCTCATGAGAACAAGATCAATCATTTTGTACTCCTTCATTGCAGTCCTTTTAAATTCTTCTAACATGATGGTATTAGTGCTAGTGTAAATAAGGTCATCAACATATCAACAAATAATCAAGAAATCTTACGTACCTTTCTTTCTTTTGACATATAGTGATGGCTTACTTGGACTTCTTTCAAAATCTTTGTAGTGAAAATATTTATAAATCTTGCTATTTCATGCACGAGAGGCTTGCTTTAAGCCATATAGTCGTTTTCGAAGTCGATAGACTTTGTTCTCCTTTTTTTTAAAATAACATAGCCTTCTGGTTGTTCAACATAGACTTCTTTTTCCAGCTTTCTATTTAAAAATATGAATTTTACATCAAGCTGATATACCGGTAATTCCATCAGAGTGCTATTATAAGAACAGTCCTAACCATCTCCATAAAAACCATTGGTGCAAATATCTCAGTAAAATCTATGGATGGTTGCTGAGTATATCCTTTTACGATCATGTGAGCTTTATATTTCTCGATGGAATCATCTTCTTTATATTTTATTTTGTAAACCTGTTTGAGTTTGATAACATCTTTTTTCTTTGGAAGATCCACAAGCTCCCATGTATGATTCCTTTCAATAGAAGCTATCTCTACATCCAATGCTTTAAGCCATATATCATACTTGTTTGCTTCTTGAAAATTCTATGGCTCACATGCAAAGAAGGCAAAGGACAAGATTCATAAATATCTATTAAGAGCGTACCTTTCTTAGGGGTGAATTAGAATTAGTAATAACTTAGCTTGAATTTCCTTCTCTTGATGATCTTAGACTTGTATATTATTATAAATCTTCTTGGCTTGGCTCTATTAACTCAAGTATTCTCAAACCATGCGAAGAATTTTTCTCCCACTTCTATGTTGCCAACTCATCGAAAGAATATCTCGAGAAATAACAAGTTCATTTTTCTTTGGATTAAAGAGGCGATAAGCCTTAGATTCTTCATTATAACCTATGAAGATATAACTTTCTCCTTTCTTATCAAATTTTTCTCTATTTTAAGAAGGAATAAGTGCATAAGCAATGCATCCAAAAACTTTCAAATTTTTTACCTAGGACTTTTGCCTATACCAAGCTTTATAAGGTGTTTTATTTTGTACTGGCTTTGTAGGAGACCAATTAAGAATGAAAATAGTTATATTGATAGGTTGTGCCTAAAATTTGTTTAGCAATTCTTTTCCTTTCAATATGCTTTGAGCCATCTCCATTATTGTTTACGTTCTGCTACTCCATTTTGCTTCGATGTATGGCATACTATGAGTTGCCTCTTGATACCTTTCTCCTTGCAATAGTTAGTAAATAGTGTAGAGATAAATTCAACCCCTCGATCTATTCTCAAATTCTTTATTTGATAACCACCCTCTCTTTCGACTTAAGCTTTGAATTGGACGAAGATGGAGAAGACTTCTGACTTTTGCTCAAGAAAATAAATCCATATCATCCCACTATAATCATCAACAAAGGGAAAAAATATTTTTTTAATTAAAAGGAGTCCTTGTAGGACCACATATAACTGCATACATAAGCTCAAGAGGAGCCTATGTTCTCCATGCTATCTTTAGGAAAGAAAGCTGATGTAATTTACCATAGATGTAACGGTCTTAGATTTGCTAGATCTCTTTTATCAATTGGTGGAAGTCCAAGAACCATATCCTTTTCTTTTAACAAGTTGAACTCTTTTTAGTTTAAATGACCATATATCAAGTGCCATAAATATGATAAGATTTTGCTTGATTAGCATGTTGAGAGCAAAGACTTTGTTTTGAGTCATCTTGACTTTTACCACAAGAGTATTCTTATCTTTATCAAGAATTGTGCATTCCTTATTGTTAAAGATTACCATATATCCATTTTGCAACAATTGTCCAACACTTAATAAATTTTGAGTTAATCTGGGCATGTATAAAACATCATGAATAAGTCTTTCATACCTCCTTTTGTGTAGACTACTATAACTTCTTTGCCCACAACTTACTGTAATTTACCATCTCTAAGCTTGACTTGAGAGAAAATCTTTTGATTTAGCTGGACGAAGAACTTTTGATTTCCTGTCGTATGCTTGCTACAGCCACTATCTAAATACCAAATATTTTATGATTCTTCTTGCAAATTCATGCATGAATAAAATAGTTATTCACTATCATCCTTGTCAAAAAAATTTGCTTCATTTTTTTTCTCTTTTTATCCTTGAACTAACAATCTCTTTTAGAATGATTTGGAATTTTGCATCTTTTGCATCTATAGCGATAGGATTTAGATTCATGCCCAATTTTTTTGTAAATAAAGCTTTAAGAAGTGGTATTACCATTTCTTTGATTGGATTGAACCCATCTACGTTTTTCTTAATTTGCCTCGGACTTTCATAGAAGACTGCTTCCATTTGCCTTGATCTTTTCTTTGAGATATGCCTCTTTCTTTTCCTTCATGCTCCGCACTTGAAGATTTTTTTCTCTAACAGTAGGCTTGGATTGAAATGCTTGCTCTAATGGTCGAACTAAGAACCTGTTCATTCTTTGTTCATGTGGCTCAAGTGAGCCCATTAGTTCATGCAAGATTAGAATAGATAAATCCTTTGATTCTTTAATTACAGCAACAATATGATAAAAAATGCAGTCAAGTTTCCCAAAATTTTCTCAATAATCTTTTTATCTTGAATAGTATTATCATAGCTACCAATTTGATTAATAATTCCAACAACTCTAAAGAAGAAATCCTTGATTGTTTCTTGATCTTTCATTGCTAAATTATCAAAATCTCTTCATAAGAATTGAAGCTTAATAGAGATAACTTTGTCAAAGCCTTGAAACTCATTTTTTAGAATTTTTCATGAATCTTTAGATTTATTTGCATTCATAATTCTAGGAAAGATAGTTTTGCTTACCCCTTACTGAATAAGAAATAAAGCTCTTGCATCTCTTCTTTTGTTCTCTTTATACTCCTTTTGCTTTGCTTTAGACCATGTTGTAAGTGCTTCTTAATTTGCTGGTTTTTCATAGTCAACTACAATTAAGTCCGACAAATCTTGTGAGATGAAGAGAGTCCTTATTTGAATGCTCCAAAAATCATAATTCTTGCCGTCGAAGACCAGCACTAGGCTTTGCATATAGTTGAAGGTAATATTGTTTGCACTTGCATTAGAACTTGTTGCCATGGTAGAATTGAATGGAGAGGTAGGGCTTAGGTAGATGATATGAGATGAAGTTCAAGAGGCTTTGGATGGAATTAGAAATAAGGAAGAACCTTGCTCTAATATCAATTTTGCTGGGTGCAAAAAAAAATATAGGTAATAAGATGCAAGACAAAAAAAATTTAATAAGAAGCAAGCGGAACATTCATTAGAGTAATGTAGTGACACACAAGGCTTTCAATGGCTTGCAATGCTTTTTTTGCTGACGATCTAGTCCACACTACAAGAGAACTAAGCTTTTACGATGGAATTATTTACAATAAAAATTTTTTTATTGTAAATAAACATATTTATGATGAAACAAAATTTTTATCATAAATATTTATTTATTTATTTATTTATGATGAAATAAAATTTTTATCATAAATAATTAATTATTTATAATAAAAAAAATTATCGTAAATAATCAATCATTTATAATGTAACTCTGATTTATGTTATAAATAATAGATTATTTATGATAAAAATTTTTCATCATAAATAATTGACCATAAATAAATTATTTAAAAAATAAAAAAAATGAATTATTTATGATGAAAAATTTTGATAATAAATAATCTATTATTTATGATGAAAATTAGATTTATGTTATAAATGATTGATTATTTATGATAAAATTTTTTTATCATAAATAATCAATCATAAATAAATTATTTAAAAATATAAAAGGTTAGATTATTTATGATGAAAATTTTTTATCATAAATAATCTATCATTTATGACATAAATTTGATTTATATTATAAATAATAGATTATTTATAATAAAAATTTTTTATCATAAATAATCAATCATAAATAAATTATTTAAAAAAAAGGATGGATTATTTATGATAAAATTTTTTTATTATAAATAATAAATTATTTATGATACAAACTAGATTTACGTCATAAATGATAGATTATTTATGTCAAAAAAAATTTATCATAAATAATCAATCATAAATAAATTATTTTAAAAATAAAAAAATAGATTATTTATAATAAAATTTTTTTATCATAAATAATCTAATATTTATAATGTAAATATGATTTACATCATAAATGATAGATTATTTATGATAAAAATTTTTTATCATAAATAATCAATGATAAATAAATTATTTAAAAAATAAAAAATGATGGATTATTTATAATAAAAAAAAATTATCATGAATAATCTATCATTTATTAGTAAATATGATTTACATCATAAATGATAGATTATTTATGATAAAAATTTTTCATCATAAATAATTGATCATAAATAAATTATTTAAAAATAGAAAAAGAGAATTATTTATGATAAAAATTTTTTATCATAAATAATCCATCATTTGCGACATAAATATAACTTTCATCATAAATAATAGATTATTTATGATAAAAATTTTTCATTATAAATATCAATCATAAATAAATTATTTAAAAATAGAAAAAGATGGATTATTTATGATGAAAAGTTTTCATAGCAAATAATCTATTATTTGCAATGTAAATATGATTTGCATCACAAATGATAGATTATTTATGAGAAAAATTTTTCATCATAAATAATCGATCATAAATAAATTATTTAAAAAATAAAAAATATAAACTATTTTAAAAATAAAAAAGGGCAATGATGCACCATGTATGGTCGATATGATGGAGTTGAGGGGTATGAGCATGTCCACTATTAGCTAGCCCATGGATAAATTAATATATTTTTTTAATTTTTTTAAAATTAGTATTCTTTTAAAAAAATATTTTTTTTATTTTTTTAATATTATATAATTTTAAAATTTAAAATTCATCTTCTCCATTCATTATTTAAGTAATTATCGTACGAGTATCATCATAAAAGATCAACTTGATCTGGTAGATCTAACTATGTTAATCAATAAAATTCAATTTCGATAGCCACGAATGACTGTATGATGATCTGTTAGATAGAAACCAACGATGAATCCAAAAACTTGCAATGATGATCTTTGTGAGTTTTATAGCATACTATCAAAATATTACTTCAATCGAATATCATTATCTTTATCAATTTAACACAAGATGATTTAGACTGTTAAATAAAAAAAAGAGTAATCAAAAGGCCAAACGACATTCGATTATGAGATAATTTTTTAGATAAATAATTTTTGCTATTATTTTAATTACCTGTATGTTGATGATTGTAAAATCTAAACTCTGTGTATATAAAGCATCCATGTTAAGTAGATTTTACGAAAGCATAAGTATAATTGCTTAAGGGCTTTAAAAAAGTGTATCAAGAGACATGTTGCTTTAGATAGTTTATATATTCATGGTTTGCTTTTTACGATTACCATCGTAGAAATGATCAAATTATTAGCAAAGATCATTTATCTAAAAAAATTATCTTATGATCATACGCCATTTGATCTTTTAATCACTCATTTTTTATTTAATCATCCAAATCATCCCTGCTAAATTAACTATTATTGGTGTAGAAATCCATGAGAATGCCAGAGGTAACTGGAGTAGAAAAGGTGAGGCCACCGATGAGACCTACAAAATAAAATCCAAACCGAAGGTGGCTGGCTCTGATAGGATCCTTCGATGCTCAAGTTAGTTCTCTCCAGCCAATTAGACTGGAATGCTCAAAAAATAGAGAAGTAGAGTATGGAAGAAGAAGAAAGCTTGAAGAAAAATGTATATGAAGGATCTCTTTTATAGACAGAGCATGTAACAAACTGATGGCGACAGTCGTAACCATCTAGTAGTGGGCCATTTAGGCCACGTAGAGTTTGTTATAGAGCTGAGTTGTCATTTATCACGACTTGTAGGTGGTGAAAATTTCTCCATTAGAGTTTGGACGTAAATCGAAGACTTTGGTGCATGTAGTGGACTTATGATCGACCGAGGTTCGTCGGGAGCAATGCTTGGTGGTTTTAAAAAATTTGAAAGTCTCTTGGGCCGCGCGCAAGTAGATGTCTCCCGAATTGAGATATGAAGCTCTATGTTTCACCCTTCACGGAGCCATTGTCATGAATCAGTGATTTGGTGAGGCCCTTTTGGAGGGCTTCGATTGACAGGCATAACACGGGCTGAGTAGATCCATGACTAGCTAGGAGAAGCTCCTTTTGAAAGATATTTGAATGAAAGAATTTCAGCTGAAGATAGCGCAATTAAAAGAAGTACATCCGAAAGGAGTCCGCCTAGAAGGAGCACCACCGAGAAGAGCGCGATCGAAGGAGTTCATACAAAAAGAGTGTAACTGAAGGAGTTCGTTCATAAGGGATGTAACTAGAGGAGTTCGTCTAGAAAGAGTGTGACTGGAGGAGTTCGTTCAAAAGGAGCATGATTGGAGGAAGCTTCTCTAGGCCCTGAACTTGCTATTCATTTTTTGTCAGAAGGCGAGGTTAGCATTATTCAAGATCATGCCGCCGAACTTCTATATGCTATTGAGAGGTTCTGTGGTATAATCTTGTTGCTGAGGGGATCGATGGATTCCAATAGGAGGAGGGTTGGCAGCTGAGGACTTCGACAGGGGTTATTTTTTTTCAACACTTATCCTCCTACTCTCGAGTTTGAATTTTGAATGAAGAAAGTACAGGAGAGTTGCTGCAGCTGAAGTCCCTTGCCAATTTTCTACCTTCAAAGGATAAGACCTTTTATCCTTTTTTCAAATTGGCATAGAAGTTTAATATCGGACGATCTGAAGGGATAAATTTTCTCGAAAACTCGTCTGGCACAGAGCTCTAAGTATGGCATAATTATTATTTCGTCAGACGGCAGGTGTGAGTGGGATGCGTGGTGGATTAGGGTTAGCTAAAGAAGTCCTGCAATCATGACTTCCTCTAATTTTGTTTTCCTATTTAAACCTCTCCTTCTTCCGTGGTCTCTCACCTTCATTTGCATTCCTCCTTCTTTTCCCCATTTTCCATCGCCCTCGAGCATCTCGTCCTTGTTGCCCCTTTCTTTTCATGATGTTTCCAACCGTCGGTGTTCTTCTCAACTGTCCTTCATCTCTTCGATATTCTCTCTGAATTTCTTGATCAACCTAGGTCAGTTTCTAATCTTTGTTCTGTTGATTTTTGGCTTTTTCGTATTTTTTAGAACTTCTTGGATTCTTCTAGGTGGGTTCTCACCATTTTTTCTTTTCAGATTTTCTCTGTCTCTTTTCTCTAGATTTTTTGAAGATTTTACTGGATTCTGTTTGATTCAAATGTCTTCCAGAGTTTTTTGATCTAGTAGTTCTAGAAGTTCTATCGACCCAAACTCCCAAAACTCTAAGACCAAAATGGAACATGAACCTAGTGTAGCACCTCGACCAAACTTCATACCGAGAACCATCTCCTACTCCTTAACCATTGAAGATCTACCATTGATCAGGATCCAGTATGGGGTGCTTACTGAGTACGAGCTAAAACTTTCTGGACCGAGTGGCCGAGCTTGCACCCACTCTAGGTCGATTCTGCTTATATTTGGAGGCCTTCCGTGCTGGACTAAGACTTCCTCTCTCCATTTTTGTTGTAGCTCTTTTTTATTTTCTAAATATTTTTTTGGATTTTGTAGTACCGAACTCATTTAAGTTCATAATAGGATTTGTTGCTCTCTACATATCCATCGAAGTTTAGCCCATTATTTTGCTTTTCTGAACTTTCTTTACCTTTAAACGTCATCCGACTGCAAAGGACTGATGGTATATTTTATCCTAGCTCAGCAAGAAGGGGTTGCTCAAAGGTATTCCTTTCTCTATCCATAATTGGAAAGAGAAGTTTGTCTTTATTTCTTGCCCGATCTTACTCTTAGGACTCCCATCTTGAAAAAATCTAAAGAATTCAATCCATCGAGCTCCAGGATTAGAAAAAGAGGACCAGGAGTTGATTAGTAAAATCAAAGATTTCTAAGCTCTTCTTGTGTTCAAGCTAATGAAAGAACAAACTTTGTTCAACCTTAACCACAGTCTCCTGAATCCAATAGGTATACGGTCAAAGTTGTGGATTACCCCTTTTCTTCCTTCTTTTTTCTTTTTGATTGTACTTTTTCTTTCTTTACTATAGAAATGGATGCCCAGGAAGTCAAAATGCTCACAAAGAGGCTCCCACCCGCAAGAGGAAAGACAAGGCATCGAGCAAGAGCTCGAAAAAGGTAAGGGCCGATGCTCCGAGCTTCGTGGTTTCCATCAGTGCTGTGGATGCCTCCAAAGTTGCTCTGAAAGTCGAAGCTCCCCTAACTCTGAGCTTGGCATCATCACCGAGGTCATCGAATCTTTGGTGCCGCTGAACCCTTCCGTCGAGACCCGTATCCTGGAGCCTCCTGCCAGAGGAGAAAAGGAGGTGGAGAAGAAGAAGACCAAAAGGGCCCTAAGAAAGTCCCAGTGGAAGGTCCATTGCAACGGGCCCAATAGCTCCAACGAAGAGGTGAGGAAGAACCCCTTCAATAATCATGAAATTGTCCGAGGTCTAGTTGATGGGTTTACCATATCCAAAGTCATGGATCAGATCATCGAGGTGGATGTCGATCAACGCGCTTGGGATTCACTCGAATCCTTTCTTGAGTTAGTCACCTTGTCTTTCTTCTTAAACTACCTAATGCTTCCCCATCCGTGCCACCCTCTTTACTACATATATATACTTTTTTTTAAAAAAAAAATAGACATGTCAATAACTACTTGGCTACATCAGATCATTGAACCGCTTAAAGTCGGAGTTGGTGAAGATGCAAGAGGATCATCAGGTCGAGGTTGAGCACCTGCTTAAGGAAAGAGATGAAGTTGACTGCTTATTGATGAAAAAATCTATTGAGGTAGAAGGTCTTCAAGAAGCACTCCGCGAGGAGAGGGAAATATCAACGGGGTTAAAGACTGCTTTAGTCTTAAAGGAATAGCGGAGAAGGAAGGCTGAAGACGAGACCACCAAACTAAAGGAGCAAATTTTTATGTAGATCTCGAAGACGACGGCTCGAGTGATAAAGGAGTTCAAGGTCTCCCCCAAAATGAGAGATCTGAACATCAAATTTGGCCAAGAAGCCTTCAATAAAGATTTCGAGCTCTGCGAGAGTAGGATGGCCAGCAAATTTTTCGAGCTTGACCTCAACTTCTTATATGGAGAGACTCCTGAAGATGAAATGGTGCCATCCATCGACGCAGCCGATCCCCCTCCTATCGAACCTATTGTCGAAGAACTAGGGCCGACTAATACTGTGCCGGACTCTTCGTTAACTCCCCCAGAGGTCTGAGATCTCTTAATTTATATTTTTTTTCTTTTCATTTGTTTCCTTTCTATACTAAAAATATTTTAATCAATGAAGTCAAGTTTATTTTGAGAATGAATTCTTTCTTCTATGAAATCTATGTGATGATATTTTCATACTCCAAGTGCAGTCTCCTGTGGAAGCCGACCTCCTTCCTCAGGATGTTTTCTTGAAGTCCCACATGAAGAGCCTAAAGAGGAAGGTTCATCATCTTAAGAAAAAAATGGAGAAGACTAAAGACGAGCTTTAGAAATTAGAGAAGAATCATGCTGATGTCGCTGCTGAAATTAACCGCTTGCATCAATCATCCAGATAATTATTTAAAGAATATAATATAAAAAATTTTACCTAATAAAAAGCTCGAGGAGGTCATGAAGCGTGCAAGTGAGAAGTCCTGGACTTTAATAGCTAAAACTTGCTCCCTTGAAGTTGAACTCAATATGGCAAAGAAAAAAATTCATTTATTGGAGGAGAGCTCGACGTGGTCTACCAGCTAAGAGAAGTCCAGCTGGAATTGATCTAAGAGATTCTCAAAGCTTCAAAGTCAACTTCACATCGTAGAGGTTTACACAAGAATTTTGAGCTCGATCGGTGTAATAAAATTGCCAGCCTTCAGCAGCAACTTTGAAAAGTGGATGAGAAGATAACTGATCTTAAAAGGTAATTGATGGAGAAAATGGAAGTCAGCTTGAATAGAGAATCAGATAAACTTCTTTTCTTAAGAAATTTTTTAGAGATCCTATCAGCGACACTCGCAAAAGAATCAGCTGAGCTTCAATAGTTGAAGATTCAATTGGCTTACGAGCGACAAGCTATCAAGGATGCAGAGGCCAAGTCCGAAGTTTTAAGAAGATAGTTATGAGACTCCAAAGATAATTTTTGATGGACCGATAAGTTATTTGTAGAGAGCTTGTTAAAAAAGAAGAAGCTTAAAGAAGAGATTGCTAGCTTGAAGCAATCTCTGGCAATGGTAGGGGGTAGCAGTCCGAAGTCCGAAGAATCGAATTCTTCTTAGGACTTCGTCCATCTAATTTCTTTGCTCTTTTTTTTTATATGGTCTTGCAGACCTTTACTTTGTAATGACATTCAATTTTAGTAAAATAATATTTTTTTTAATTATCTATTCATCTTGCATGGATTTGACGTCTATTGATTTCTCCATTTTCTTCACCTCATCTTTTAATGAGACAACCATCAAAAAATCTTCCTGTCTTGGATAACCATGAATCTTGATCTATGTTAGGACGAGATTCTCCTCTTATTCTCGATGGAATTTGCTTTTACTTTTATTAGGATGAGATCCTTCTCTTGTCCCTAAGAAAATCATTAGAACACGAAAGGGCTGTTGAAAGGATCTCTCCCCCTTCCTGTCTTAAATAATCAGATATCTTCATTTATGTCAGGACGAGGTTCTCCTCCTATTTCTGACACGATCGATCTTTACTTTATCCTCCTGTCAGGATGAGGTTCTTCTCCTATTCTTGACGGAATTGATCTTTCTTTGTTAGGACGAGATCCTTCTTTTATCCCTAACAAAGCCATTGGGACATAAAAGTGCCATTGAAAGGGCCTCTTTCCATCTTCTATCTTAAATAATCAGAGATCTTCATCTATATCAGGATGAGATTCTCCTTCTATTTTTGACATGGTTGGCCTTTACTTTATCCTCCTATCAGGATGAGGTCCTCTTCCTATTTCTGATAGGATTGGCCTTTCTTTGTTAAGACAAAGTCCTCCTTCTATTCCTAATAAATCCATTGGGGCACAAAAAAATTGTTAGAAGGATATCTTTCCTCTTTCTATCTTAAATAATCGAAGGTCTTCATCCATGTCAAAACGAGATTCTCCTCCTATTCCTGACACAGTCGGTCTTTACTTTATCCTCCTATCAGGACGAGATTCTTCTTCTATTTCTGATGGGATTGATCTTTCTTTATTAGGATGAGGTCCTTCTTCTATCCCTAATGAAGCCATTGGAATACAAGAAGACCATTGAAAGGGCCTCTCTCCTCCTCCTATCTTAAATAATCGAAAGTCTTCATCCATATCAGGATGAGGTTCTCCTTCTATTTCTGACACGGTCAGTCTTTACTTTATCTTTCTATCAGGACGAGGTCGTTCTCCTATTTTTGATGGAGTTGATCTTTCTTTGTTAGGATGAGGTCCTCCTTCTATCCCTAACAAAGTCATTGGGACACAAAAGGATCATTGAAAGAGCCTCTTTCCTTCTTCTATCTTAAATAACTAGAGATCTTCATCCGTATTAGGACAAGATTCTCCTTCTATTCCTGACAAGATCGATCTTTACTTTGTCCTTCTATCAGGATGAGGTTCTTCTCCCATTTTTGAAGGGATTGGCTTTTCTTTGTTAGGATGAAGTCCTCCTCTTGTCCCTAACAAAGTCATTAGGACACAAAAGGACCATTGAAAGAGCCTCTCTCCTCCTTCTATCTTAAATAATCAGAGATTTTCATCCATGTTAGGATGAGATTCTCCTCCTATTCCTAACACGGTCGGTCTTTACTTTATCCTCCTATCAGGGCAAGGTCCTCCTCCGATTTTTGATAGGATTGACCTTTCTTTGTTAGGACAAGATCCTCCTTCTATCCCTAATAAAGCCATTGGGGCACAAAAGGGTCATTGAAAGGGCCTCTCCTCTTCTCCTGTCTTAACTAATCAAAAATCTTCATTCATATCAGGATGAGATTCTCCTCTTATTTCTGACATGGTTGGCCTTTACTATGTTTAAGGATGAACTTCAATTAAGTCATTTCCTACCATCTGATAATTTTACGATAAAGAATAAGAGTACCGAAAATAAGAAAGTTCTATTGGGGTAAGACTATTGATAATACATTCTCAAGCCCTCCAAGTTCCAAGATCGTGGGAGTGCTGGCCCTCTAAGCTCCTTTAAATAATACATCCCTGGTCGGATGACTTCCATGACTTCATAGGGGCCTTCCTAATTCAGGATGAGCTTTTCTTGATTTTGAGGTTGCAAAATATCCGCTCATTGAAGTACCATGTCTTCTATTCTGAATGTCTTGCTCTTGATCCTGGAGTTGTAGTAGCAGACTACTCTCTGCTTGTAGGCTGTCATTCGTATTTGAGCCTTCTCTCACTTTTCTTCCAATAGATCAAGATTTATCCTGAGATCTTGAGAGTTATTCTGCTCATTAAAAGCTTCAACTTATGTTGAAGAAAGTTCAAGCTTGACCGGGATGACTGCCTCTATCCCAAAAACCAATACGAAAAGAATTTTTTCTGTTGACAATCTTTGAGTGGTCATGTAAGCTCAGAGCACGTGATAAAATTTATCCACTCAGATTTTTTTTGCTCTTTCAAGCCTGACCTTTAGCCCTTGAAGCAAAATTCTGTTAGTTACTTCAGCCTCACCATTCACCTGTGGATGAGCTACTGATGTGAAGTGGTGAGAAATATTTAAATTTTTATAAAATTTAGCAAACTTCGCTCCTACAAATTAGCATCCATTATCAATGATTAGTGTCTGCGGTAGACAAAATCTGCAAACTATTGACTTCTAGATGAAGTATTGTACTTTGACTTTAATGATTTTTGCCATAGGTTTGGCTTCAATCTACTTAGTAAAATAGTCAACTACCACTAGCAGAAACTTTCGCTATCTAGATACAATGGAAAAAGATCCAAGTATATGCATCTTCCATTGTGTAAATGGCCAGGAGGCGCCCAATGGTATAAGCTGTGAAGCTGGTTGTCTCTGAATGTTTGCATTTCTTTGATACCTATCATATTTTCTCACATAATCCACTATATTTTGGTGCATTGTTGGCTAATAATATCCCTGACAGAGTAACTTATATAATAAGGACCTTGCTCCTACAAATTTCTTCGTGAACTTTCCGCAAGGCATAATCGACTTTTGAAGGTTGGAGACATTTGAGTAGTAGAGAGTACGATCTTTTATACAGCTTATTTTCATACAAAATATAGCGGAAAGCTTGGTTTCTTAACTTTTGAGCCTCTTTATAATCTCTGAAAAGAATTCCATCCCTGAGATAAGTGACCAATGGATTGATCCAGCTGGGCTCATGATCAACTTGCATTATTACTTAGGGCTCTTTCGAACTCAGATGTTGTAGGACTTCAAAAAGGACTTCTTTGGATAGCTCATTTGGGGTTAAGGTAGCTAGTTTAGAGAGAAGGTCAGCTCTAGTATTCTCCGCCCTGAAGATTTGCTGGATATCAAAATTATTAAAGACTAAAATCAAGCTCCTTACCTTTTTCAAATACTTCTTCATGCTTTCCTCCTGAGCTTCATAATTATTATTGACATATCCCACAACCAAGGGTCGTTGTAAACCTTTAAATATTCTACTTCTAGCTCTTTGGCTATTCTGAGTCCTACAAGCAGGGCTTCATACTCGATCCCATTATTAGTGATGGAAAAGTCAAAGCGTAACATGTACTCCACTACAACTCTTTCTAGATTGATGAGGATCAAGTCCGCACCTACTCTAGAAGCATTAGATAAACCATCCACATATAATGCCCAGAAGTTTTTAGGAAGATCAGCCTTTTCTTCTGGGGAGCTAGAGATAAGAACTTTTTGATGCTCTGATTCAGTCGCATCTGGAATGATGCATTCCACTATAAAATCGATCAGTATTTTAGCTTTGATGGCTGGCCGAGGCTGAAAATAAATATCAAATTCAATCAACTCAATTATCCATTTTGCCATCCTTTCGAAAGTATCGGGTCAGTAAAGAACTACCTTGATGGGTTGATCAGTGAGAAGAGTAACTGTATGTCCTTAAAAATAAGGTCGAAGCTTCCTGACTAAAACCAACAAGGTATAGATTAGTTTTTCTAATTTGGTGTACCTTATTTCTGCATCTCTCAGAACTCTGCTTATATAGTAGATCGGCTTATGGACTTTAGCTTCTTCTCAGATCAGTACGGCTTTGACAGCTGTGGAGGACACGATGAGGTATAAGAACAGCTCTTCTCTAGGTTTTGGTTTGGCTAGAAATGGAGGCGAACTGAGATAGTTCTTCAATTCTTTAAGAACCTATTAGCACTCAGGGATCCAGTTGAAGTTCTTAGGCCCTTTGAGTACTTGGAAGAAGGACATGCAGTGCTCCACCGACCTTGAGATGAAGCGATTCAAGGTCGCTACCTTGCCTGTGAGGCATTGGACTTCTTTTATTATTTTTGGTATAGTTATTTTCTGGATAGCTTTGATCTTCTTTAGGTTGGTTTCAATGTCGTAGCTTGACACCATGAATCCTAGAAACTTTCTCAAGATTACTCCAAAAATATATTTTGTAGGATTTAGCTTCATCTTGTACTTTTTAAGGATGCTGAAGGTCTCCTCGAGATTGGTAATATGATTTGGTGAAGATCGATTTTTGACCAGCATGTCATCTACATAGACCTCCATATTATGGTCGATCTGGTCCTTGAAGATTTTATTTACCAAGCATTGATAAGTTGCACCTACATTTTTAAGCCCAGAGGGCATAATCCTGTAACAATAAAGACCATGATCAATAATAAAAATAGTCTTCTCCTCATCATTTGGTACCATCTGAAGGGAAATCCTGATTTCCCTGACCAGGTTCGTTCAGATCTGATCAGATCAAGGGATATATTTAAAAATTTTTTCTCTTAGATCTGCATCAGATCAGGGATGCTTCAGATCTGATTCTTATTTATTTAATAAAAAATTAAATGAAAAGGATAAATTAAATCACATTCAATTTACCTGAATAGGGTAATCCTATTACCCTGTTGATGATCCTGTTTGCAGCGGAAGGTTCTGGATCAAGCCACGCAAGCGCCTGGCCTCTACCGGTATCCACTCGGGCTGGATCTGGAGATCCTCTTCTTCTCTATCACGCCTCCAAAAATCAGATCTGGATCTGATCTGGAGGATCTTCAAAACTCCTTTTGAAGATCTGCAGTCGTTCTTCGCAGCAGCGCAGCCTTCTTGCTTTTGATCTCCTTTTCTTGATCTAAATCGCACCAATCCAAATCCAAAACACTTTTGGACGTGGAGAGCAAGGGGAGAAGAGAGTATGGCGTGGAGAAGGAGGGGAGAGGCAGCCTTGGGGCGTGGGAAGATTGCTTCTTGATTATTTTTTTCACTTGGGCGCTGGGTCTCTTATATAGACTAAGCGTGATCCAAGTCATCTTCCTCCCAACCAATCACAACCCTTTGTGAAATCAGATCTAAATCTGATTGGTGGGATTAGAGTCCCCTGGATTCCTACTTGGAGAGTGCCTTGGACCAGTCAAACTGGATTCTTAGAAGAACTCTCATTGGAATCCTAAAGGGAGATGGAGTCCTTGTCCAACAAGGACTCCTAGGCGCCTCCTACTTGGGCTCACGCCACCCTTGGCGTGCGCCCTTCTCCTTGCCAGGTTCTGGCAGGGGGACAAGCCCCCACCAGCTCTCCAATAGGTGCATGACATGTGGTCAAAAGTCAAAGGGTCAATGGTCAACGTTTGACCAGTCAAAGGTAGACTTTTGACCAAAGTCAAAGAACAAGAAATGGCAGGTGACCAAAAATGGCAGGTAATGTCTTACAAATAAGACAACCTATTCTGACTTGGACAACCTCCAGTCAGACCATAATGAAGACCTTCTGATTTGAGCACAAACTCCTTTGGCTCAGACAGGACGACTTATTTATGATAGTAAAAGAAGAACGTTAGGTTCAATCGAGTGCTAGCACGATTTCCTTGAACCTAATTGAATCTCATTCAGATCAATTGAACTAGATCAGTTCAATTGATGATCACCAGATTCAAACCCTTGTTTGTGTGACCCAGTTAGGTTCAGTTCTGTATGGTAATGGGATATGTCATGATCTCTATCATAGACATCATCGAAACTCCTTTCGATGGATCAGAACTCTTCTGATTCGAACAGCTAGAATGATCGATCATCTAAATCATTCTAATTGCTCCCAAAATCCACCAGTGACACCTAGCAGTATATGGTGGCAACCCATCAGAGCTGAATGCGAACCTCTTGGTGCAGCTACCTGTGTGATTCAGTTCTTCTATCTTGAGCCCCGATCAGATTAGGGTTAAGGTGAACTCGTCAAACCCTAGTCTCTGTCATATGATGTAATCATTCGATTCGAGTCCAATGTGAAAATCTAAATAGAAACTCTTTCTATTATTTCACTCTGCCATGGCCATGGGCTTCAGGACTTGATTCTCATGATCATCATAGGGCTACTCCTCTACCACCGAGGTAGATAGATCCCATCTTGATGCA
>QRFJ01000145.1:1396978-1431551 GCA_006176705.1 Cocos nucifera | reverse complement strand
TCAATAAGGATGGTGGTAGGAGTTGCGGGATGGATAAGGCATCATCGATTGGAAATACTCTTTGGCGGCATAGTACATTAGTCTCTTTCTGAAGCACTACAATGCCCCTTAAAGCAAGGAAAAGTAAACGAGAATACATGAGAGACGTTCTTACTATCTCAGTACCCTCTTGATTGGGACCCTAACATAATGTCACTGACTATGAGTGTGATATAGGCCCAAGATAAGCAACATGTGCAGTGAGCTAGAATGAGCCGATCGATAACAATGTGCAAACCTTCGCATAAAATGAGGTAGCCACATAGAGAGAGGCACTGAGAGAAAGTGGATTCTTATGGGTATATTCTAAGAAAATTAACACGGCTTATGATCTGATTTTGGGTAGACACGATAGACCTAGGAGGAACTCTAATATCAAGCGTATGTTTTTTCAGAGTCCATTGAAAGGGTTTTTGATGCTACTTGTAGGGTGATTAGATAGCAAGGAAGTCTACTGGCAAGTTATATTTTCTGCATGTATGGTGGACTTTTTTTTTGGAGATCAATCCTTATAATCTATACACGGCCTGTGTCCACCATAAAGATAAGTAATAGTATGAACGATTTCAGTTTAAGGCTGCCGAAGATGTAGGCCACTTTGGCTGAAACAGACTCAATTATGGAGATATGGGGGCTTGAAGTATGGAATGTATAGTGGTCTAGAGCATGTAGTGAAGTCACGCAAAGTACTAAGAACTCTCTAACAATTGTGCGTCAAGAAACTTTAGTCTAATCATAACAATGCACAAAAATGATTAGATTATAAGAATCTTATTAATACTTGATCAGAAAGCTGGTAGAAAAATGCAGGTAGAGGCTAAGTGAGAGTAGTGTCATATAAAGATGAGAGACGCATATAGGATGCTACTTAATCTAATGAGTCTTTCGCGATGACAGATTTCCTCTTAAGTGTGGCAAACTAATGGTCTGAAGAAGAGTCAACTATGTTTGGTGCAAGTAAAGCTGGTGTCCGTCGCCAAGGAGGTTCGCTGGCAAGTCGAGGTCGCCGAGGTTCGCCAGCCGGGGACCTGAAAATAAAGTGAGTCCAAGGGTGGCAGGGATTGCTCGGTCAGGACCCCTCTGCACGATCGATGTCAGCTCTGGCCAACAGTAATGGAGTGCTCCGGAAATGCAGTATCCGGAGCTTAGAGAAAAGGAGAAGGAGCTTAAGAGATAGAGGGAGGGGCCCCCACTTTAAAATGGAAACATATCACTAAATAAAAGCGGAGCTTAGAGATCCGCGAGCGAACTTAGCCTTAGTGTTGTCGGGAGGTCCTTTTATATAGTGGAGGCTTGATGGTGGACAACTGCAGCCTCAGCAAGCGCTAATGTATATGGGGGCGCTCGGGTTTGCCGATCGGAGTCAGTCTCACGGGATGGGGTGCCGTGTTGGCGCGTGATTTTGAAGGGTGACAGCCATCGCCGCCTGACAGTGGGTCCGGCGGATTGAGGGTGACAGCTGATGTGGTTGCAGAGCTTGCAAATGAAGGGATTTGAAGGCCTTCTTCTGCTGCCCATATTCGGAGCGAGATTCGGGGCAATCACTGAATGGGAAGATAGGGAAGGGAGTTTGTCGGCTCTACCCTATAGGCTCCGCTCTGCTTGGAGATATGGCAGCTTTAAGGCTTCGTCGCTGAACGAGTCGGTGCTGAGCAATCTCCCGAAGCTCCGGCCGTTTTTCTGGGGTTACGGCCGGCTGTTGGACTTTCGGCTAACGCGGGACATCCTTTTGAGAGTTCGGTAGGTGCTCGATCGGTCGACGTTCGATGAGGGCGACCGCTGAGGAGTTCGGTGGGCCATGTTTCTAACAGGGGACAAGCCCCCACCAGCTTTCTCATAGGTGCAATGACAACGGTGGATAGAGTCAAAGTGTAATGGTCCAACATTTGACCAGCAAGGATCAACTTTTTGACCAAAGTCAAAGGACGGAAATGGGTAAGATGAATCAATAAATTAAAATCGGTATTATTACAATAAGATAACCTTTTCTAATCTGAAAGGACTTCAGTCAGACCAAGGTGAGGCTCTGGATCCTGATTGGTTTGGGGTGTCCATAACGTTCTTTGGCTTAGTCAGGATAACTATTATGATAGTAAAGAAGAAACGTTAGGGGGGTGTTCAGTGTGTTGTGTGTGGTGGTGTTGGTTGGTTTGTTTTGTTCGATTCTTTGTGTGCTGGCACGGGTTTTTGTTTGGTCATATGGTATTTGGAATCCTTGTTGCAGTGGTGTAGGTGTATAGCGGCTGGTGTTGAGATCTGTTGCTTGTCGACGGAGGTGCAGATGTTGTGATCAGATCAAATTTTGAACCTAGATCAGTTCAATGAAATAAGTGAATGCTTAGTATTGAGTAGGTCTTAGTACGCGTCTCTGATCACGTTTGGGCTGTTAAATTTCAAACCCTTATTTTATGTGATCCAGTTAGGTTTTAGTTCTGTATGGTAATGGAATATGTCGATGATCCTATATCGACATCATCGAAACTTCTTTCGGATGGACAGAACTCTTCTGATTGAAAAAGCTAGAATGATTCGATTATTTAACTAAATCACTATTGCCTCACGATCCACAGTGACACCATACAGTATCTGATGAGCATCCATCAAGCTGAATGTCGAACCTCTTGTGCAGCTACCTGTGTGATTAAGTCTTCTATCGTTGACCTGATCAGATTAGGGTTAAGGTGAACTATCAACCCATATGCTGTCATAATGTGTTATATCATTCGATTCAAAGTTTCAATGTGAAAATCTAAATAAAAACAGTCTTTTTATTATGTTCACTCTGCCAGGTCATGGCGCTTTCGGACTTGATTCTCGAAGTAAACGACTGCTTGAGATGAGGATTCTTTGGGCTCCTATGTAGTGACTGACCCGAGCTTAGGTTGGCGCGGTATTCGCGAACAATGCCCGTCCGCTCGCAAAGAGTTCGGCATTGAGGAGGACTCAATTGAAGTCTCGGCCGCTCTTCGAGAGTCCGATCTGAAGGAGTTCGAACCGTAGGGAGTTTGAAGGAAGTTTACGGTCCGTGGGGAGTCCGAAGGAGTTTCGGACCTGTAGGGGAGTTCCGATAGGAGTTGGCCGCCAGGAAGTTCGGTCTCGATGCTGGGAGTCCGGGAGAAGCTCCGGGAAGCTGACCAGTTCGGCCTGCTGGACACGAAGCTCGGCCGCTGGGAAGTTCGCTGAAGCCCGTCTACCAAGCTCTTCCGCGGCTACTGGTTACATTGGGGCTGAAGCGTCGGGACCGGGCTTCGCCAGGAGCGGGATTTATCCCCAAACACTAGCCCCCCCCAACTCCACCGAGTTTCAAAATTAATTGGAGAAGGAAGTGAAGTACCAAAACAGGCGACTTAGGGACGAAGTCTTCTTCCAAGGCTTCTCCACCATCTGGTTGTGCTATGCTGAAGCTGTGGGGAAGGTCTCAATACATACTCCAGCCAATGTTGACGCTGAAAGTTTGACCGGCTCGAGGGCATGGGGTGAGTTACCTTTCATCATTCAGTCCGACTGTATTGGAGTTGAATGAACTCATTTCCAAGCTAAAGGTCGAATGACAAAAAGCTGATGTTGAATGCCGCATAAGATAAATTCTCAGGCCTCCATAACGGTGAGCTGGTTCGAATATCTTGAGCCCTCGGGGGCGATATCAGCTAGAAGTTGAACTACGTAGGGAGACCATCCTCTCTGCACAGCGCGAGGGTTGAAGTGACCGCCGCGCTTCTAGGGGGAGATCTATATGCATCTGCAATTGCTATCCGGAAGCTTCTTCCGGGGAGATTGTCCGTCTCTAGCCGTAAGTGGTGTGGTGGCTCGCAGTTAGGACGCACAGAGGTTCTCCTCCTGTTTCCAGAGCACGAGGCTATTGCTCTGCGATTGTCTCGGGGATGAGAGTTGTTTATCTCTAGCCGAGGTGTTGGGTGTCTCGTCGTAATAGGTTACTATAAATGAGGATTCTCCTCCTGATTCTCTAACCTGAGGTTGATATCACGCTCGCTCGGGAGAGATCTTATCTCTAGCCGAGGTTGATTCAGTCTTCGAAGGTACAGTGAATTATCGAGAAGATCTTATCTCTAGCCGAAGGTTGTGTGGCCTACGTGTTAGGACGAGGTTCTCCTCCTGTTCCTAACCGAGGTTGTCGCGGTTGCTCGCGAAGAGATGTTATCTCTTAGGCCGACTGGTTTGGGATGCGATCGATGTTTAGGCACGAGAAGGTTCTCCTCCTTTCCTAAACCAGGTTTTTCCACGGTCGATGAGCCGAGATCTCTATCTTACAGCCGAGTTGATCGTCGCTCAGGAGAGATCTCTATCTCTAGCGCGATGTCGTTTAGGGTTCTGCTACCGGTTGCTCTAGGACGAGGTTCTCTCCTTCCTACGAGTTGACACGTAACCGAGAGTTATCTCCCGGTTCCTTCAGCTCGGAGAGATCTTATCTCTAGCCGAGGTTGATGTGCTCGGTGAAGACGAGTTCTCTACCAGTTTGACCCTGTAGATCTACTCTACCAGGTTTTCCGGTCGCTCGGAGAGATCTTTATCTTCTACCGAGGTTGATGCTCGCGTGAGGAGAGTTTCTCCTCCGTTCCTACACCGAGTTGTTCACGTCCTCGGAGAGGATCTTATCTCTAGTGCCGGGTTGAACTTCGAATTGCTCCGGGAGAGATCTTATCAAGTGCTCTAGTCTCGAGAGCTATCTATTTGACTCGTGCATCCGCTTCGGAGAGATCTTATCTCTACCGAGTTGCTGCAATTCCGTTTAGGACGAGGTTCTCCTCCTGTTCCCTAACAGGTTGTTCACGGTCCTCCAGGAGAGATCTTATCTCTAGCCCGAGTGACACGTCTCGGAGAGATCTTATCTTACCGAGGTTGAATGCTCGTGTTAGAAACGAGGTTCTCCTCCTGTTCCCTAACCGAGGTTGTCTACGGACGAGGTTACTTCCTAGTCCTATGAGTTTGAGTACGTGCCACGGAGAGGATCTTATCTTTCACCGGCGATGCTCGCCTCGGGGAAATCTTATCTCCTGCCGAGGTGCGCGGCTCCGGAAAGAGTCTTATCTACCTAGCCGAGTTGACATCGGGTCGCATCGAAAGAGATCTTATCTCTAGCAAGGTGTCAACTGTACGGTCGCTCGGAGAGATCTTATCTCTAGCCGAGGTTGATGCTCGCGTTAGGACGAGGTTCTCCTCCTGTTCCTAACCGAGGTTGTTCACGGTCGCTCGGAGAGATCTTATCTCTAGCCGAGGTTGACAACGGTCGCTCGGGAGAGATCTTATCTCTAGCCGAGGTTGACTCGGTCGCTCGGGAGAGATCTTATCTCTAGCCGAGGTTGTCAACGGTCGCTCGGGAGAGATCTTATCTCTAGCCGAGGTTGATGCTCGCGTTAGGACGAGGTTCTCCTCCTGTTCCTAACCGAGGTTGTTCACGGTCGCTCAGGAGAGATCTTATCTCTAGCCGAGGTTGACAACGGTCGCTCGGGAGAGATCTTATCTCTATCCGAGGTTGATGCTCGTGTTAGGACGAGGTTCTCCTCCTGTTCCTAACCGAGGTTGTTCACGGTCGCTCGGGAGAGATCTTATCTCTAGCCGAGGTTGAACTGCGCGCTCGGAGGAGATCTTATCTCCTGCGGCCGAGCTTCCCTCGGGGGAGATCTTATCTCCTGCGGCCGAGGTGCGCGCTCGGGGGAGATCTTATCTCCTGCGGCCGAGCTTGTTGCTCGCGTTAGGACGAGGTTCTCCTCCTGTTCCTAACGCGGCGATTATTGACTGCTGCTCTCCTGTCATCGCATAGTTTTCGCATCCAGAAATAATATTATGCAGAGGGGAGAATTTTACCGAAGGGAAATCGCGGACAGCGCATTCTCGTTTGAGGGGTCGACGGGGCGTTGTTCCTCGGAGCTCCCTCGAGCAGCAAGTCCCGTCCAGACGACCTCCTCTATCTCATGCCGGCCTTCATAATTTGGACCATGCTTCTCTTGACTTTGTCGCTGGGGATGACAATCACCGATGTAGCTAGCTCCTAGCTCCTCCCCGGGGTGGCGTTGATGACGCCGCGGGACGGCCAACCTTCTTATCTTTTCCAGTTACGGCAGTGCCTATAGCCGATCTTCTCCTTGATCGCGCATGTTTGGAGAGGCCGTAGTCCTTCAGGTCTTGGCGGCTGGCTCTTAACTTTGCCGAGGATTCGAGTTAGAGGAGCGGGTCGAGGATTCGAGTTAGAGGAGCGGGTCGTAGCTGCGGAATCTTTCGGGAGGAGGATTTCTTCGCGCCCTTCTGTCGGGGCTTCCTTTGCGGTGAGCTCGAGAAGTTCGGGCTTCGCTTGCGTGGAGCTTCATTCCGCTTTCCCGTGAAACTTTCCGTGGGAGAACTTCATGCTTCTTTGTCGGGGAGTTCGGCCTCGATCGCCCTGGGGCGGTCTCGAGCACGGCCGAACTTCACTTGGGTGATCTGCTGCGAAGTTCGGCCTCCTTTATGCCGAACTTCAGGCGTGGGAGAACTTCGTTCCGTCCTTGCCGGTGCCGATCTTCATTTCGCCTTGATGATGAGCCTTGGGGGAGCTCGGCTTTTCTTCGAGCCGAACTTCATTCCTCTTTCCCACGAGACCCGCCGTGGGAGAACTTCCTGCTGCTCTTGTTCGGACGAGTTCGGACGAGCTCGAGGGGAGCTCGGCTTTTCTTGCCCGAACTTCGTTCCGCCTCCGGTGAACACTTTGTAGGCGGTTCCTTTGGGGGACATACTGGAGCGTGAGTTCGGCCTTACTTGCGCCGAACTTCGTTCCGCTTTCCCGCGGAAGCTTCCGCGGGAGGACTTCACACTTCTTTGTCGGAGCTTCCTCGATGACGGGCTCATGGGTGGGTACTTTTTTGTCGGAGCTTCCTCGATGACGGGCTCATGGGTGGGTTCGGCCTTCCTCGCGCCAAAACTTCATTCCGCTTCAGCGGGGGAACTTCTGCTCTCCGTTTCTCTCTTAGGGGCGATTGGGCTCTTCCTTAAGGCTGATTCCTCACGCCCTCATGGCGGGCTTGCTGGTGGAGTCGCTACCGGAGGCTGCTGTATAGCCTGCAACGCCTCCGTGAGGCCATGGATCTGTCGGACAAGCAGGCCGAACTGCTTCACATCCACCGTGGGTGCAGGTGGAACCTAGGCCGCCGGGGCTGAAGCAGGAACAGACGGGCCTGGACGGGATCGGATCGCGGAGGCCGCCGAGTGCCATGCCGAAGCTCTCCGGGGTGGCGTTTTCTCTTCGAAAGAGAAAAGGAAGATCTCCAAAGAGGGAAGAGAAGGGTCGCCGAGCACTCCTTTAAGAACAAGGGAACCTCGAAGGTTCAGGCCCTTCCTCTAGCGCCAATCTGTTGGTGCAGAAACTGGTCATCACCGGAGGTCGCTGGAGTCGAGGCCGCCGAGGTCGCCGTCGGGGACCTGCAAAACAAAGTCCCGTCCGGAGCCGGTTGGGGGTGGCTCCGGCAGGACCCTCCGACGCTCGAGTCAGCTCTGGCCAACAGTAATGGAGTGCTCGGAATGAGTTCCGGAGCTTAGAGAAGAGGAGAAGAGCTTAGAGATCAGAGAGCTTAGAGATCAGAGAGCTTAGAGATCCGAGAGCTTAGCCTTAGTGTGTCGGGAGGGTCCTTTATATAGTGGAGCTTGATGGTGACAACTGCAGCCGCGTGCTAGCGGGCCGCTCGAGGTTCGGCGGAGTCAGTCTCACGGGATGGTGCCGTGTGCGGTGGATTGAGGGTGACAGCCATCGCCGCCTGACAGTGGGTCGACGGATTGAGGGTGATAGCTGATGGTTGCAGAGCTTGCCAAATGAAGGGTTGAAGGCCTTCGTCGTGTGCCCATTTCGGAGGAGTTCGGGCTCCTGAAGAGGAAGATAGGAGGGAGTTCGGCACCCATAGGCGTCTGACTGGAGATATGCAGCTAAGGCTCGTCCACTGAAGAGTTCGGCTGCTGAGAATCCGAAGCTCGGCCGTTTGGGGTTCGGTCGGCTGTTGGACTTTGGCTAAGGCTGGGACACTTGAGAGTTCGGTAGGTGCTCGATCGGCCGAAGTTCGATGAGGGCGACCGCTGAGGAGTTCGGCCGAGTAACGACTGCTGAGGAGTTCGGGCTCCTGAGTGACGACCGCTTGGGGATTCCGCTAAAGCCCGTCCGCTGAAGAGTTCGGCCATTGAGAGGACTTCATTGAAGCTCGGCCGCTTGGAGTCGATCTGAGGGAGTTCGACCGTGGAGAGTCTGAAGGAGTTCGGCCGTGGGGAGTCCGAAGGAGTTCGGCCGCCCAGGAAGTTCGGTCTTGACGCTGGGAGTCCGGGAGAAGCTCGGGAGCTAACCAGTTCGGCCTGCTGGAAGAAGCTCGGCCGCTGGAAGTTCGGCTGAAGCCCGTCTGCCGAAGCTCTTCCGCGGCTACTGGTTACATTGGGCTGAGCGTCGGGCCGGGCTTCGGTAGGAGCGGGATTTATCCCCAACAATACTAATTTTGCAACAGCTTAGGAGCACCAAGGTGGAGATTGTAGAATCTAGTATGGTGCTCCCAAGCCTTAGTTGGCCAGTAGAAAGGCCAAGATTTATGATCCATGAGGTGTTCATGGGGTTCTAGGATCGACTTAGTCCCTAGGGTGAAGGCTGTCAGCCTTCACGATCTTGAGGTCTAGGGTTTAAGGTCTTGAGGGTCTTGAGGCCCAGGTGATTTAGGCCTTGAGGGGCTAATCCATCATTAGGCTAGGATTAAGTCTAAGATGAGTGAGTGCACATAAGTCAAGGGTATAATTGAGCTTGGGTGAGTGCAATCATATGTAGTTTAACCTAGGGGAGTTTTGGGTTTGGATCATGTTGATCGTATATATATATGTACACTCATGTAATTGGTGTATGATGGAATAGAATTAATTGGCAGTCCTTCTCCTAGAAATCTCTCTCTCTCTCTCTTCTCTCCTTCTTGGATGCCCTAGCAGCCTCCCCCAAACCTTAGCCACTGCCCATAGCAAGGAAGAAGAAACACCATTGCCGCCCAAGGTTCTTCTTCTAGTTGGACTAAATTTTTAAGTCTTGCCGCCTTCCTTCATCAAATCCTTGTTATTCTTGGACAAGGGGATGCCCAAACCCTGATTTGAAGCTATTGTTCCTGATCTCCACATCCTCCTAGAGTGGTGGTTGCTGTCCCAAATCAATCCTAGAAAGATTGGAATAGGAGATCAAGAGGAGGTCTATAAATTGTTGCCGTCCAAATTTCTGCTACAACTTCTTGGTATTTCCATGCCTCCATAAGCCTTGGTGCTAGTTCTAAGATCACCACACCCCAAGGAAAGATCAAGGAAGATCCCAGCAGTGTCTATTATACATTTTGATCATTAGGATGAATTATTAAACATGTGAGTAGACTGACCTATTATCCTCGGTAATAGGGGTCTTTGTCTTGATCTTCATGAAAACCTGAAGTGTCTCATTGGTAGAGGCATCTGTCTTACATAAACCAAGCTTTAGGACAATCAATCCGTTAGCCGAGGATTGGATTATGGGTTTTCCATTAATCCTCAATCTTAAATTTGCTGAGATGCAGTAGTGCCCTAGACCATTAGGCCAAAAGGGGTAGCTTTAGGGATGGCAGTCGGGTGAGTATTTTTAGATATCCGATCCATCCCAAATCCTAATAGGACCTGTTTAGCATACCCTAATAGGGTTTGAGATGGGTTTGGAACTTCAAACTAAAACCTATTTGGGTTTGGGATGGGTTTGAGATTTATCCCTAGAGTACCTATTATCCGAATCCGCTTATATATAAATATAAAACCCTAACCCTAGCCAATGTCTAAGCTTCTCTATCGACTACTCCAAGCCTCCCGCCTAATTGAGACTCTTCAGGATGGAAAAAGAAAAGGGAAAATCAAGGGAAAACAAAGGAAATATCAAGGAAAACAAAAAAAAAGAGGGAAAAAATTGAAAGGTAAGACCTTTTCCCGCCTGGATTAATCCTTTTTCTCTTTTTCTTTCTTTTTTTCTTTATTTCATTCTCTTTCTTTGGAGATCCGTGGGAAAGGAGAGCACTTGAGGGAGATGGGAGGAGTTTATTTGGTTCCAAGCCTCCCACCGGATTGATACTCCCAAGGATGAAAAAAATAGAGGAAAAACTAGGGGAACACAGAGGAAAAAATTCAAGTAAAACAAAGGACAAGTGGGAAAAATTGAAAGGTTAGACCTTTTCCCACATAGATTGATCATTTTTTTTTCATTTTGCTTCTTTTTCTTTTCATTTTGCTTCTCTTTCTTTTCATTTTGTTCTCTTTCTTTAGAGATATGTGGGAAAAGAGAGTACCTGAGGGAGATCGGAGGTTTTGAGAGCATAATCTTCGGAGAATCATGATATTTTGTAGGGTTCGGAAAATTTTGATCCAAAGGATTCTTCTTTGGCTTAGGTGGGTTCGAGTATCCGATGGGTATACCAATTTTAAATGGGATGAGTTTGGGATTTATGGTCGATTTTGTAATCGAATTTGGGATCGGTTCAGGTAGTTAGATTTTAAAGGGGTTCAAATATAGGTAGGTCAAAATTTGTGGGTGCCATCCCTAGGTAGCTTTGAGTCGATGGCTTCAGCATCGAGGGTTCAAGGTTTTTTCTTTTTCTTTCCTACAAGGTGGACATCAGATTCACCTTGGGGTAGAAGCAATAATGCCTAGGTTCGGTAGGCTCCAAGGGCCCTCTAGGGTTAGCCCTCACTTCCATGCCTTAGGAAAAAGGGGCCATCTAAGAGTCCTATAGATTATCTCTTGCATCTTGCTCACCCAAGATTTTGGCTTAATAGTGGTTTGGGGGTTTCAAGGGTCTTCTAGGATTTGCCCTCGTTTCTCAAATCGCCAAGATTTTCTTTGGCTCAACTCATCTTAGGAATGAGGGGTCATCCAAGGATCCTCTAGGGTTATCCCTTACTTCTTGATCGTCTAAAGTCTTTGGCCCAAGAGTTATGGTGAACAAAACAAAGTCCATCTAGAAGATTTGTTCATCCAAAGAAAATTTACTCTTTATTAAGAAAATAGTTAGTATACTATTGATAGTACATTCGAAGATTTTTGGAGTTCCATGGCCATGGCAATAAGGTTTCATCGAGTTGCTTCAAGTGATAAGTTTCAAGTCTGATGACCTCATCCACTTGATAGGGGCCTTCCTAGTTGAAGGATAACTTCCCTTGCTCACCTATTTGGAAATTTTTGGCTTGGCATATTACCAAGTTATCAATATTGAACACTTTGTCTTTAACATAGGGATTGTAGTATTGTGCGAGTTTATATTGATAGGCTGTCATCCTCACCTTGGCCCTTTCTCGAACTTCTTCAAACAAATCCAAGTTAACCTAAAGCCACTCTGGGTTGTTTTGTTCCTCAAAGTTCTTAACTCGTGGTGAGGGGACCTTGACCTCCATAGGGATGACAACCTCCATACCAAAGGCAAAGCTGAATGGAGTCTCTCCAATGGAGATTCTCGGTGTGGTTTGGTATGCTCGAAGCATATGATGGAGTTCGTCAACCCATAACCCCCTGGCATGATCCAACCTTGCTTTCAAACCCTGCAAAAGAGTCAGGTTAGTCATCTCGGCCTCCCCATTAGCTTAGGGGTGACCCACCGGTGTAATATGGTGGGAGATGCCCAGTTCTTGATAGAACTCGGTAAACTAGGCACTAGTGAACTGACGGCCATTGTCTATAATTAGCACTTGAAGAAGACCAAATTGGCATACAATTGGCTTCCAAACAATATCCTTTACCTTAGCTTCGATAATGCGAGCCAATGGTTCGACCTCTACCTACTTAGTAAAGTAATCAATAGTAACCAATAAGAACTTCCGTTGGTCTAATGCTTAAGGGAAGGATCGAGAATGTCCATTTCCTACTGCACAAAGGGCCAAGGTGTGCCTATAAAGGTTAGCAGTGCAGCAAGTTGGTGCTAAATGTTGGCATTCTATTGACACCGATCACACCTTCTAACTAGCTTGGTTGTATTCTATTGCATGCTAGGCCAATAGTATCCCTGCCAAAGTGCCTTATAGACCAATAATATGCCCTCTAAGTGATTCCTGCATATCCCCTCATGTACTTCTCATAGTGCACGGTCAACGCTTCGAATGGGCATAAGCACTTGAGGAGAGATAGAGAGAACCATCTTTTGTACAGCTTATCCTCATAAAGGATGTAGCGAGTTGCTTGATGCCTTATTTTTTGGGTTGCTTTCTAGTCCATCCATAGCATTCCATCTTGGAGGTAGCAGATAAGTGGATTAATCCAGCTTGGTTTGCCATCAACTTCCAACACCGAGAAGGGCTCCTCAGTGCTAGGTCTTTTCATTATTTCAAAGAAGGATTTCTTATGGAGGTCTCCTAATGTAAAGGTCGCCAACTTGGATAATAAGTCTACTTGAAAATTTTGACCTTGGTACCTAATGGATATCAAAGCTGTGAATGCAGAGATTAAATCTTTTAGATTCTATAGATATCTCTTCATGTTTTCCTCCCTAGCCTCGTAGTCGCCTCGAACATGTCTAGCCACTAGTTGTAAATCACTATAAATCTTTAGATGCCGCACTCCTAGTTCCTTAGCTATTTTGAGTCTGTAGGGCTTCATACTCGGCTTTGTTATTAGTGGTCAGGGATTTAAAGTGTCAGGCATACTCTATGTCACCCCCCTCTGGTTCTATAAAAATCGGCCCTACTCCTAATCTAGTAGAACTTCATGATCCATTCATGTGCATGACCCATAGTTTGGGTTCTTCTGTTGATGAATTTTCTTCTATCGAATTGGTTTCTATAGGCCTCTCCTCAAGTTCCAGGACAAAATCTACTAGCACTTGTGCCTTTATGGAGGGTCAAAACTTTACATCAAACTCCATAAGTTTGATAGAACTTTGCTACTTGGCCTGATGTATCAGGTCAATGCAAGACAATCTTCAAGGGTGGATCAATTAGAAGAACTATGGTATGAGCTTGGAAGTAGGATCAGAATTTTCTGGTTGAGATAACAAGTGCAAAAATCAACTTTTCAAGCCTCGTGTACATGGTTTCTACATCATGAAGGGTTTTGCTAATGTAATAGATCGATCTTTGAATCTTGACCTCTTCATGGACAAAGGCGAAACTTATTGTGCTAGATGAGACTGCCAAATAGAGGTACAGCTCCTTGCTAGACTTGGGCTTCGCAAGGAGTGGGGCGTAGCCGAGGTAGCTTTTCAACTATTTAAATGCTTGGTGGTATTCGTCAGTCCATTGAAAGTCCTTTGGATGCTTTAGGATCTTGAGGAATGAGAAACACCTTACCAATGAGGTGTTGAACTTCTTTTATTAACCTTGGGGGATTCATTTCTTATACAACTCGAATTTTTTTGGGATTTGCTTCTATCCCCTAGTGAGAGACCATAAATCCAAGAAATTTTTCTGAGATAACTCCAAAAATATACTCTGTAGGATTTAGCTTCATCTGATATTTGCAAAGGATCGCAAAGGTCTCTTTAAGGCCGCTGATGTGGTCACTCAAGGCTCGACTCTTGATTAATATATCGTCCACATATACCTCTATGCTTTGACCGATCTAATCTTTGAAGATCTTATTTACTAGCCGTTGGTAGATGGCATCGGTATTTTTTAGGCCAAAGAACAAAATCCTATAACAAAAAAGACCTAGGTCAGTAACAAAAGCAGTTTTTTACTTGATAAGCATCGTAAATTCACCAATAAAAATATTAATTTATTAATTAATTTATATTAATTTTTAAGAATTATTAATTAATTTATATATAATTTTTAAAAAATTCATATTTTTATTAATTAAAAAATTAATTAAAAAAATAATAAAAAATAAATAAAAATTAAAAAATAAAATTTTATTATCAAAAGAAAGAGCTCATTTTTTTTATCACAACGAAATAAATTTTAAGTAAAACGGAGTTAAAATGAAAAAGATATGAATTTTTAAAAAATATAAAATAAATAAAAATTAAATAAAAAAAGAAAACGGCTCAACCGGCTCCGCAAGCCGAGCCACCAAGCCAAGTCGAGCCATCAAAGCCAACTCAGTCGTTGAAGCCATCAGCCATCTACAATCCAGGCGTGGACCGCTAGCTCAGCAAAGTCCGGCGAATCAGAGCCTGCCACGTGGTGGACCTAGACCCTTAAAGGGTCTACAGAAATTTATCGCGGCTCACAGGGCAATCTGGTCATTTCACTCGGCGACAGAAGTATTGATTGGTTGCGGTGTGCGGTGCGGCCGATCTACGCGGTCCATTGGAACAGTAATTGCGCGATCGGACGGCTGCGGTTGATTGCGGTTAAGATCGGACGGTCAGCATTTTTTTCGATTGCCAATTTCACTCGGATCACCATCAAACGACAGCGCCTGATTCCAGCTTCGATCCGACGGTCCAGAATGCTCCCAGCGGTGATCAGGACTCCCGAAGCACGATTTGCGGCCAGATTTCCTCGATCAAGCGTGATCGGACGGCCAGAATTTAATTCGAGCTGATCTGGGCTGATAGGCATCTGATTTTGACGATTTTTGAACCGTTCGATTCCTATCGAATAGCCAGATTTTATAGATTTACCAGAGTCATAACAGAGTTGTTTTTATTCAAATTTTATTCAGATTTTTACGATTACAAAGGAAATTAGTCCCATATTGCTTTTAGAAATAAATATCTACCTCTTCTAGCTCTATAAAAAGGATCCTAAGCCTCTAAGAAGAGAAGGAGGGTTGGAAGGGAAGCTAAGGTATAGGGTGGAAGTCAAGCTCTCGATTAAAGGCTGCTTCAAAGCTGCGGTGCTGAGAAGAAGAGCCGGTCTTCTACACCATCTTCATGCCTACGCCGATCTGCGATCTTCATCTAGTCTTTTTCCTTTAATTTCTTATATTAAAATTCTGAATTTTCTTTAATTTTTTGTATTTAAATTCTGCATCTTAGTTTTAAATTTAATAAAGAAAGTTTCATTATTCTTTTCAATTCTAGCTCTTTAAATTATTTATTCTTTATTGCTTTTTAATTTTACTATAAGTAGTTGCTAAGATCTAAATAGTAGATCTTAGTATCAAATTTATTTTTGCATAATTTAAATTCTATTTTTATTTATAGATCTATTTTTCAATTTTAATTTTTTAAAAAAATAATTCTTGCTTTCTTTTCTTAAAAAAAAAGAATCAAAGATTTTAGAAATAAATCATTGCCTCTCTGTGGATTCGACCCGACTCATCACTTTCTTCATAATTTTTAGTTAATTTAAAAAATAAAGAGTCGGATTTAAATTGATAAACACGGTGTCTTAACGACAGCATCGTGTCCCTATCAAGTTTTTGGCACCATTGCTGGAAAGGCATAAAAATTAAAATTTCTTTATTTCTTTGATTTTTTTTACTGCCTACTCATTATTTTTTATTTATTTTATGGAAAAAAAAATAAAAAAAAAAGAAGAAAGGGAACAAGGAAGATTAGGGCACGAACAAAACTCTCAATCCTATTCGGTGAGATCATTCCTAAACCCTAAATCTCTTTCTTTATTTTTAATATTTGCTTTATTTTAAATTAATTAAAAATATTACCTACGTAAACCTAATTAAAAATCTCATCATAAGATTAGAAACCCTAATTAATTAGAGCATCCATCATATTAACTTTTATTCTTATTTTTGGTGATTGCTGGAGTCAAGGTAAGCCTTTTTATAATTTAATTAGTTAGTTTAAATTGCATAGAACTCTTTGATTGGAATTTTTTTTTTCTTTTGCATATTTTATATTAAATCAAATTAAGGGCACAACCCATTAAACAAGATAAGGTGGGGATTTGATCACCCTTCCTTAGCCCACAAACAACCAACCAGCATCCTGCATTAATCCAAACCTTAACTCTTAAAATCAATTAGACATTAACCTTTAAGGATATTCGAGCTCAATAGGACAAGAAATCCTAAGAGTTGAACCAAGTTAGGGTTAATCAATTTGACTGGTGTCTAGGAAAGTGGTTCAGGGATGACTGGGCCCGAAAGAAGATGGTTACTTAATTGATTCTGTTCGCTTACCTGGCCAAGCACAATTGGTGTCTAAGGCAAGCAACGGAGGGACTCCCACCGACTTTACACTTACCTGGCCAGTTGATTGGCTAATCCTCTATTTGGAGGGCTTGAAGGTGATCTTGGCAGTTAGGAGCTGTCTAGATCTAGGATAACTCTTAGTCAGGATTGATTGCCTAACTTGTTTGCCAAATAATATCTAACATAAACCATAAATTAACTCCTTCCTATCTTCTCCAGATTTAAGACTCTTTAGGATTTTTCCTCTTCTTTCTTACTCTCTTCTTTTTTTTAAAAAAAAAAATAATAATAATAAATAAATAAATAAATAAAATTAATTTAAAAAAAAAATTTTGAATCATATATCAAATTGCACTAGTACATGCACGGTAGAAGATCACTTTTACCTGACCTAGTTAAATCAGATCCTGAAATTGAAAGACTAATTCATTTAAGACCAGATAATCAAATGGCTGAAAATCGTGAAGAACCACCTAGGCAGATGAAGGAATACTTTATTTCTTCCACCTACAACCCATCGACTTGCATCCACATACCTGATATCCCTGCTAGCCACTATGAGATTAAGTCGACCATAATCTAGATGCTCCCATCTTTTTATGGGAATGCCAATGAAGACCCTTACAAACATCTGGATGAGTTCTTAGAAATTTGCTCTACGGTAAAAATTCAGAATTTTTCTGATGATGCCCTTAGACTGACCTTGTTCCCTTTCTCATTAAAAAATAAAGCCAAGTACTAGCTTGGCACATTAGGAAGAACAATTCAAACATGGGCAAAGATGCAACATGAATTTCTTAAGAAATTTTATCCCATAGGACGAACCAATACCATGAGGCGAGCCATCACGGGATTTGCTCAGCTTCCAGGAGAACAAATTCATGAATCATGGGAAAGACTTAAGGAACTCCTTAGAAAAATGCCCACACCATGGTCTATCTAAGTGGCAAATTGTACAAGCTTTCATGAATGTTTAGGAGATCAATATAAGCAGATGGTTGATGCATCCTGTGGAGGTGCATTCATGAGCAAAAGTGAGGATGAAGCTTATACCTTGTTTGAAACTTTAAGTGAAAACTCTATTAACCATGCTTCATTATCTTCTTATGAAAGATCAATTTCTCAATAAAAACGGGCAGGAATTTATGAGATCAAAACTTCAGAATTCAATTCTAAGGCAGATTTGAACATAATAGCACAAAAATTAGATAAAGTCGACCTTATTGCACAGAAATTAGATCAATTCCTAAACTTAGGTCAACAATCCCCTGCACAATACACACCAGCTTCTAATTATCAAGTGATTTGCTCTATTTGTGCTAGCCCAACACATCATGTAAGTGAATGTCCCATGGTTGCACAATTACCACCTCTTATCCAAGAACAAGTCCAAGCTGCTCAAGGTTACTCAAAACCACTTAATGACCCATATTCAAATTCATATAATCCTGGTTGGAGAACCACCATTTCTCTTTGGAAACCACAACAAAACTCAGGCTCAAACCCAAATCCCACCAGTTCAGCATTATCAAAATAGGCCCAATACCAGAACTATGCCTATAATAGGGGTCAGCCTAGTCAGTCTTCTCAACCACTACATTATAATCAACCCTCATACCCACCTCCTCAACAGACCAATCTAGCCGACGATAAATTCAATCAACTTCAATAATTAATTCTAAGCCAACAACAATCAATCGCCAGACTAGAAGCTCAAATAGGAAAATAGCTGAGTCTAGCATGAGGAGAGAACCAGGTCAATTACCAAGCCAACACCAATTGCAAATCCTAAAATAAATCCATCCAATGTCTATCAACCACCTGGATTTACTCATCCATCTAACATTCCACCTAAGAACCCCATTAGAAAATGCCAAAGCAATATCTGAACTTAGAAGTGGTAGGATTCTTAAGGACCCAGATCAAGACCAGGTGATAGAGGCCAATACTGATGATAGCCAAGATGAGAAATTTGAAGAAGAGGATAATCATATAGAAGAACTTGAGCTTATGACTGGTACTGACACTGATAAGATGGATAAAGAAAAGAAGAAAACAGATTGAATTAGCTGAGACATATAAACCCAAAGCCCCGTTCCCTTCGACCTTAGAAGCAGGCTCTTCTCGCAAAAAGCAAGAAACACGCAACAAGGAGCTAATGGAACTATTTAAACAAGTCCATATCAATTTACCCCTCCTCAATGCAATTCAGCATGTTCCAGCCTATGCTAAATTTCTTAAAGAACTCTGTACCCAAAAGCATGAGCCACGAACCACCAAAAGAGTTATGCTATCCGAGGATGTAAGTGCGGTCCTGTTAAATCCAATACCTCAAAAGATGAAAGATCTGGTGCACCCTTAATTTCATGTGTTATTGGAGGTATAACCTTTTGACCATTACTAGACTTAGGAGCTAGTGTAAACCTCCTGATTTATGAAAAATTTAGGATTGGAGAATTAAAACCCATATCAGTCATTTTGCAATTAGCTGATAGATCTATAAAAATACCGCGTGGTTTAATTGAGGATGTTCTAGTTAGAGTAGATAAATATTATTTTCCTGTAGACTTTCTCATACTTGACATGGAACCATCCCAAGAGCTGAACCAAAATCCCATAATTTTAGGACATCCATTCTTAGCAACCGCGAATGCCAATATCAACTGTAAAATGGGAGCTATGGATATTTTCTTTTGGGAATCAAAAAGTAAGAATTAATGTTTTTAATACCCCAAAGTACACCCAAGAGGAGGAAGACTGCTTTGTAATCAATCAGATGATGAATAGTTGAATCTAATTCCTCCTTAGATTTACTACAAGATGATGAACCCACTGAAGATATTCAAACCAGAAAGTAAATACCCTGCTTAATTTACCTCAACCATCACATTCATTACCTTGGTCAGTGAAAATTGAGCCCTTACCTGAGCGAAAAATTGAACCACTACGTCCTTCAATTCAGGCCTCACCACAAACTTGAACTAAAACCTTTACCAAACACTTAAGTATGTATTTTTAAAAGAAAACCCTACCAGTAATAATTTGCTTCCAACTTAACTACTGAACAGGAAAAACCAATTGGTAAATATTCTAAAAACATATAAAGAGGCCATAGGGTGGACCGTTTGCCGATTTAAAAGGAATTTAGTCCGTCAATATGCATGCACCATATTTATACAGAAGATAATGCCAAACCAACTCGAGAGATGCAAAGAAGGCTTAATCCTAACATGCAAGAAGTAGTCAAGAAAGAAGTAATTAAATGGTTAGATGCTGGAATTATTTATCCTATCTCTGACAGCCACTGGGTGAGTCCTACACAAGTTGTTCCAAAAAAATCTGGACTTACGGTTGTCCGCACTGAACATGTAAACTTAGTACCAACACGACTTTCCACTGGTGGCGTGTCTGCAAAGATTATAGAAACTCAATACAACCACCCAAAAGATCACTTTTCCTTACCTTTATCGATCAAATCCTAGAAAGACTAGCAGGCCAACAATACTTTTGCTTTTTAGATGGATACTCGGGATACAATCAGGTAGCAATCTACCCAGGAGATCAAGAAAAGACCACCTTTACATGTCCTTATGGAACCTTTGCTTTCCGTAGAATGCCATTCGGATTATGTAATGCACCTGCAACTTTTCAACGGTGCATGATGTCAATATTTTCAGACATGATAGGAGATTTCTTAGAAATATTCATGGATGACTTTTCGGTCTTTGGAGAATCTTTTGAGAGTTGTCTCAACAATTTGAAGAAAATATTAAAACGATGTATTGAGGCTAATCTAGTATTAAGCTGGGAAAAGAGCCACTTCATGGTTCAAGAAGGGATCGTTTTAGGACATATAGTATCCAAGAAAGGGATTGAGGTAGATAAAGCTAAAGTTGAACTAATTTCTAAACTTCCTCCTCCCACTTCTGTCAAACAAATTCGATCTTTTCTTGGTCATGTAGGATTCTATCGTCGCTTCATCAAAGAGTTCTCTAAAATTTCTCGACCTTTGTGTAATCTCCTTGCTAAGGATGTTTCTTTTAACTTTGATGAAAATTGTCTTAAAGCTTATGAAATTTTAAAAGAAGCTGTGACCAAAGCTCCAATCATACAACCTCCTAATTGGTCACTACCTTTTGAAATTATGTACGATGCACAGATTTGCCATAGGAGCAGTCCAAAGGGTAAACAAATATCCTGTAGTGATCTATTATGCTAGAACTCTGAATGAAGCACAAATGAATTATACCACCACTGAAAAAAGAGTTGCTAGCCATTGTGTTTGCCCTAGAAAAGTTTAGATCATATTTATTAGGATCAAAAAATCATAATTTACTCGGGATCATTCAGCCTTGAGATACCTGCTCTCAAAGAAAGATGCTAAACCACGATTAATTAGATGGATTTTACTGGTTACAAGAATTTGACATTGAAATTTGGAGATAAGAAGGGATCTAAAAATGTTTGTAGCAGACCATCTGTCTAGGATCCTAGTGAAAGATAATGAACCTGTATCAATCAGAGAATCTTTTCTAGATGAACAATTGTTAACAGTTTCACATACAAAGACTCCTTGGTTTGCAAATATTGTCAATTACTTTAGTCATAGGACAAATTCCTGAATGGCTGGTCTAAGAATGAAAAGGATCGATTCTTTTGCTCAAATCAAATATTATTTTTGGGAGATCCTGAGCTTTTTAGAATTTGTGCTGATCAAATCATTCGTAGATGTGTTCCTGAATCAGAACAATGGAGTATCTTACAATTTTGTCATACTCTTGCTTGTGGGAGGACACTTTTCTGGACGAAAAACTATGGCCAAAGTGTTACAAAGTGGTTTTTATTGGCCAACATTATTTAAGGATGCCCATACTTTTAGTCAGGAGTGTTTTAAGTGTCAAGCCTTAGGGAATATTTCAAAGAAAGACATGATGCCTTTGAACCCCATTTTAGTGGTTGAAATTTTTGATGTATGGGGAATTGATTTTATATGGACCTTTTCCACCTTCCAATGGATTTGAATACATTTTAGCTGTTCGATTATCTAAATGGATTGAAGCAATAGCAACTCGAACCAATGATCATAAAGTAGTCCTAAAATTTATTCAGAAGAATATCTTTTCCAGGTTCGGATTTCCACGTGCTATCATTAGTGATGGGGTACCCATTTTACAAATCATCAATTTAGAACTTTATTACGAAAAATATGGGGTGACACATAAGATAGCTACACCATACCATCCGCAAACAAGTGGTCAGGTAGAAGTCTCTAATAGGAAAATCAAGAATATCTTACAAAAGACTATTAGGCCTGATCGAAAAGATTGGTCAGATCGATTGGATGATGCATTATGGGCCTATAGGATAGCTTATAAAACCCCATTGGAATGTCTCCCTATAGATTAATCTATGGAAAAGCATGTCACCTTCCGGTAGAACTTGAACATAAAGCATATTGGGCAATAAAATAATTAAATTTCAATTTAAACAAAGCTGGTTCCAATCGGATGTTTACAATTAAGTGAATTAGAAGAATTAAGGCAAGAAGCTTATGAAAATTCAAAAATTTATAAGGAAAAAATGAAAGCCTTCCATGATAAACATATTTCAAGAAAAACCTTTGAGCCAAATCAACAAGTCTGGTTATTTAACTCAAGGCTTCGATTATTTCCTGGAAAAACTAAAATCCAGATGGGATGGACCTTATATAGTTAATCATGTATTCCCACATGGTGCAATTAAACTCTATGATCCCAGGACTAAAAATTTTTTTAAGGTAAATGGCCAAAGGCTTAAACCATATATCGAAGGGATATCATTACATCAAAATATTGATCAAGTGCAATTAATAGAACCACAATGAATTAAACTGCATTTTGTCTGGCTGAAGACAATAAACTTAGCGCTTATTGGGAGGCAACCCAATACTTCTTGAATCTAATTTATTTTTTTCTTTTAGGCTAAGTTGGAGAACCAAAAAGCGGGAGAAGGATCATAAGCTTCAAGACCCATGCTAAATAAATAAACATAATTTACACTCTTTTATTGAGGACAATGTCAATTCAGTTGGGGTAAAAAGTAAAAAAAAAAAAAATAAAAAAAAAAAAAAAAAATAAAATATATATATATATAAATAAATCAATAAAAATAAAAATTAATAATAATAATAATAATAATAAATAAATAAAATATTAAAAAATTAAAAAAAATAATAAATAAATAAATAAAAATAATAAATAAATAATAATATATATATAATAATAAAACTATTTTAAAAAAAAAAATATTTTGGGAAAGAGAATCTTAAGCAAAATAAACTAGGACAAGTAATAAAGTTAGAAAGTATTAACTAATAATGGTAGCGAGTCAAGAAGCAGATTATTTGGTCAGACCATTAGCAACCTACTTAGGTCATTTAAAGGCTAACAGCACTTCTACTTGCACATGCACACTAATGAAGCACAGCAGGTGTTTGATTATAAGGCTAAATTGAGGATTCAATTATCACTAAAAATTGATGGTTTATATATACTTCAATTAAAGAAACTTGAATTTAAGGAAAGAGCTACCTGCTTTCTAAAAAAAAAAAAAAAAAAAAACAGAGTATATGTGGATTGCCCTAAACTAGAACTTTGCACCTTAAATGTAGAAGTTCACATCAAATGGTGAAGGGAAAGGCCAGGATGCTCAGCACAATTTAAAAAAAAAAAAAAAAAAAAAAAAAAAAAAAAAAAAAAAGCAGTGTGAAAGCTACCTTAATTCATGCACTTAACTTGGGAGTATATAAAACTAACCAAAATAGGTGATAAAAAGAAGATTCATTTGCCCTTTGAATCAACACCCAAATGCTAAGTTAGTATTCACGACACAAAGTGCTGAAAATCTTTAGATGAACTCTAAGAAAGTTTCTGATTAATCTGCCGTGAAATTTACTTCTGAAACTCAATACTTAGTTAGTGATACTGTCTAAACTTTTGATCTTAAATCCTAGATTTATTTTTGTGAAGGAGGATCTCAACAAAATATGGTAATTGATCTAAACTAAATTCTTTCTTTACTCGAGGACGAGCAAAGCTTAAGTTGGGGGGTGTGATAAGCATCGTAAATTCATCCAATAAAAGTATTAATTTATTAATTAATTTATATTAATTTTTAAGAATTATTAATCAATTTATATATAATTTTTAAAAAATTCATATTTTTATTAATTAAAAAATTAATTAAAAAATAATAAAAATTAAAAAATAAAATTTTATTATCAAAAGAAAGAGCTCATTTTTTTGATCATAATGAAATAAATTTCAAGTAAAACGGAGTTAAAATGGAAAAGATGTGAATTTTTAAAAAATATAAAATAAATAAAAATTAAATAAAAAAAAGAAAATGGCTCAACCGGCTCCGCAAGCCAAGCCACCAAGCCAAGTCGAGCCATCAAAGTCGACTCAGTCATTGAAGCCATCAGCCGATCTACAATCCAGGCATGGACCGCCAGCTCAGCAAAGTCCGGCGAATCAGAGCCTGCCACGTGGTGGACCTAGACCCTTAAAGGGTCTACAGAAATTTATCGCGGCTCACAGGGCAATCTGGTCATTTCACTCGGCGACAAAAGCGTTGATTGGTTGCGGTGTGCGGTGCGGTCGGTCTACGCGGTCCATGGGAACAGTAATTGCGCGATCGGATGGCTGCGGTTGATTGCGGTTAAGATCGGATGGTCAGCATTTTTTCTGGTTGCCAATTTCACTCGGATCACCATCAAATGGTAGCGCCTGACTCCAGCTTCGATCCGACGGTCCAAAATGCTCCCGACGGTGATCAGGACTCCCGAAGCGTGATTTGCGATCAGATTTCCTCGATCAAGCGCGATCGGACAGTCAGAATTTAATTCGAGCTGATCTAGGCTGATAGGCATCCGATTTTGACGAATTTTAAACCGTTCGATTTCTATCGAATAGCCAAATTTTACCAGATTTACTAGAGTCGTAACAGAGTTGTTTTTATTCAAATTTTTATGATTACAAAGGAAATTAGTCCCATATTGCTTTTAGAAATAAATATCTACCTCTTCTAGCTCTATAAAAAGGATCCTAAGCCTCTAAGAAGAGAAGGAGGGTTGGAAGGGAAGCTAAGGTATAGGGTGGAAGTCAAGCTCTTGATTAAAGGCTGCTTCAAAGCTGCGGTGCTGAGAAGAAGAGTGGTCTTCTACGCCATCTTCATGCCTACGCCGATCTGCGATCTTCATCTAGTCTTTTTCCTTTAATTTTTTGTATTAAAATTCTGAATTTTCTTTAATTTCTTGTATTTAAATTATGCATCTTAGTTTTAAATTTAATAAAGAAAGTTTCATTATTCTTTTCAATTCTAGCTCTTTAAATTATTTATTCTTTATTGCTTTTTAATTTTACTATAAGTAGTTGCTAAGATCTAAATAGTAGATCTTAGTATCAAATTTATTTTTGCATAATTTAAATTCTATTTTTATTTATAGATCTATTTTTCAACTTTAATTTTTAAAAAAAATATCCTTGCTTTCTTTTCTTAAAAAAAAAAAGAAGAATCCAGAGTTTTGAAATAAATCATTTCCTCTCTGTGGATTCGACCCGACTCGCCACTTTCTTCATAATTTTTAGTTAATTTAAAAAGTAAAGAGTCGGATTTAAATTGATAAACACGATATCTTAACGACAGCATCGTGTCCCTATCATTACTCATCCTTGGATGTCATCCAGATCTGGTTATAACTAGAAAAGGCATCCATGAAAGTGAGAAGATCATGGCCTAAAATTGCATCCATCAGCTAGTTAATCCGAGCTAGTAGATAGCTATCCTTCAAACAAGCCTTATTTAGATTGATGAAGTCGATGCAGATTCATCATTTTCTATTTACCTTCTTCACAAGAATTACATTTGCGAGCTAGTCAAGGTAGGTCACCTCTCTGATGAACTCAGTATTGATTAGCTTGTCCACTTCTTTAGCAATTGCACTTTATCATTCTGGGGCAAAATTTTGCTTCTTCTACTTGATGGGTCAGGATACTAGGTCCATGTTCAGCCAATGCATCATGACTTCAGGTTCAATACTCGGCATATCGGTGGAAAACTAGGCGAAGACATCGGCATTTTTCTGGAAGAAGGAAATGAGGTGATTTTTTTTGTCACCTTGTCTAGGTTTGATCCGATCTAAACCATATGCTCCATATTCCTTCACCCAGTGGAATCATGACAAGGTCTTCCATTGACTCCCCGCCCTCCTTGTCTAACTCATCATAGGTGCCCAACCCTTTAACAGAAAGAGCACCAAGTGCTCTTGCTCCTCGAAGAGTGATTGTGTAGTATTGTCATGCCAGAGATTGGTCTCCTCGAACTTCTCTGACCCCTTGCCTTGTTGGAAACTTCATTAGTAGATGGTATGTCAACACCACATCCCGGAGGGTATTTAACCCTGGATGCCCGAGGATAGCATTGTATGGCAAGGCAGTTTTGACCACTAAGAAGTCAACTTGGACCATGAACTGTTGAGGTGCCCTGCCAGCTGTGACCGGTAAGGTGATAACCCTTCAACAAGCACTACATCCCCGAAGAATCCGACGAGTGGAGAATTGAGCCTTCCCAACTAATCTATATAAATGTCCATCTTAGATAATGCATCATAAGATCTATAAGGACATAATGTACATCATAATTTGTAATATTTAAAGACACAACCATCATATCATTATGTGAAAACTGAACCCCTTATGCATCTTCTTCAGAGAAGGTGATGGTTTCTTCAGTTTTTTGCCTCTTGGATAGCTTCCTAAATCCTCTTGATCTACTATTGTGCTACCCCTAAGTGATAACATTTATCACCCCACCTGCTGGTCGGCTGTCCATGGCTTCTTCTTACCGAGGTAGCTCTGGTAATCAAGATGATCCAAGTAGAGCCTCATGTTGCTCCCTCCTATGTTTGAGAAACCTATCTAGCCACCCATGCTAGATGAGCTCTTCAATCTTATTCTAGAGCTGGATATATTCTTCAGTATTGTGGCCATGGTCATGATGGTAGAGACAATACTTGTTCGGATCGTGCTAATCTACCCTAGCCCGCATTCTCCTTTCTCTAGATAGTTGCTCCCTTATTTCCATTAGAACCTGCACCCTAAGGGCATTCAAGGGGGTGTGATTAGTGAACCTCCTCAATGGTGATGTACATTGTAGACCCCTATAAGAACTCTTAGGTCATCGATTCCAAGGAGTTCTAGATCACTGGCATCAGAGTGGAGTCCCAGATCGCTGCCAATCTCTCTAATGATCTTCTCACCTTGGAAAGGCTATTCTATCTTCTTGTCTTTTCTTTTCTTTGACCGTAACATCAGCCGAAGTTTCATGCAATTCAAAGGCTTCCTCGATATGGGTGTATTTTTCTGCCTGAGCCAACATCTTAGTGAAGTTCTTTGGATATTTCTTCTATAGCAAGAAGAGGAACAAATTCTTCTAGAGACTACCTTTTACGGTGGTTATTGTGATCGACTAGTCCAAGTCATATACTTCAAGAGTAGCCATGTTGAAGTAGTTCATATAAGATTAGTGGAACTCTCCTTCCCTCTGCTTAATATTAACCAAGGAGTCAAATCTCCGGTGTTATCTTTTGCTGCACATGAAGTGGGCCACAAAAGACCAACTAAGCTGGTCGAAGAGTTAATAAAGCCCAGTTTCAAACTTGAATACTTGTACCGAGCCACGTTTTTCAATATGGAGGGGAAGGCTTGGCACAAAGCCCCATCAGTTGTCCCATGAAGGAGCATTAGGGCCTTAAAACTTTCTAGATGATCCACTAGATCGATGGATCCATCATAAGTTTCTAGCTCTGGTATTTTGAAATGCTTAGAAAGTGGATCCTGCATGATTCTCGTGCTGAAAGGTGGGATAGTATCAAAATCAAACCCCTCATTTTGATCCAAGTCTTGATTGCATAGCATATTGATCTCCTGATTCATTTCTACGAGTCTACGGTCAATGTAAGCATCTCAGAATGTATAGGCTTCTGAGTGCCATGATGGAGATCAACTTGGGGTGGAGCCTCTTCTGGAATGGAGGGTTGGAGATCTCTCCTTCCCTGCTTAGGACTCTTGGGTCGACTAAGTTGAGTATGCCTTTCCGCTCTGAGCTACGTTGGGGGGGGGGGGGGATGGATTGAGGCAGTTTTGGCTGAGGTGCCTTCTATGGCGTGGGTTGGTCCGCTACATTGCCTAGACTATGGAGGTCAAATCATATACTTGTTGAACCAGCAAGTTGAATTGATTGGGGTCTACCCTTACAGCCGACTGGGATGACAGTGGTAGAGCTTTCGATTACTACACCTAAGCGTGAGTGTTGATCAGATTTTTAGCCAACCTGGAAGTAGCGGCATTGAAACAGCATGACAAGGTTCCTCTGTGTGGCACCATGCTTTCCAATCTCATGCTCCTTCCCAAAAAATAGGCCTGGGCACTTCTTCTAACGCCAATCTATTACTGCAAATCTCTAGCTTGAGTTAGCTTGGCTAGAGTTGGATGGTTATGGCTGGATCTGCAAAATAAGTTCCTAACTGAAATTGGCCCAGTAGAGACTCTCCAATGTTCAAGTCAAAAATCTGGAATAAACAAGGAGTGAGCATGAGGAAGATTATGCTTACCTCAAGAGTCTCCTATGGACCTTTATTTACAGATAGAGGTTTGAGGCACCATGGGAAGGTAGGAGTGCCTGAGACACTATTCCTACCTTATTAGGCTCAATATACCCGATATCACTTGCCTGATTTAGTAGAATTCAAGGAGTGGTTATTGCCTTATCTGTTCGTCGTTAACTATTTCCAGTGATTGCAGGATTTGAAAATCCATGCAAGGCCGAAGGTCAAACTTGCCTATCATATCGACCAAGGTCAGCCTTTGGTGATATGTCAAGTCAGCTGGGTTGATCAGGGGTTGACTTGTCTAAAGTTACAATCATTGGTTTGAGGTGGGATTTTTCTATCCCACAATTATGCTTGTTTTTTCATATAATTCTATTTATTTTGTGCATTATTATGCTTAAATTTTTATTGGGCCTTCAAATGAACATAAAATAGCCATCAAAATCAAGAGTGAAATGATGATGATGATGATATTATTATCATTATGATGATGATCATCATCATCATTTTTTGGTTGGAAAGGAGACACCCCTCATTCATTAATTTCTGCAAAAGGTACATCCAAACCTATTTGCTTCAGCAAGATATACATAAGCTCTTTAGGCATTCCATTGCTGTCACAAATAGAATATAAAAGAGTAGTCAATCCAAGAGGTGGATCTCAAATACTCTTAAAAGTTAAGCCTCAAGTCTTTGATTATGAACAAAGAAAGTTACCCTCAAGTTTGGGAGAGTTAACAAAGTAGACATTTGCCCTCAATGGGCCAAGGAGAAAGCTTGTCTCTTGAATGTAGAAGAATAGGCTTTTATTCAGTCACATGATAACTTCTTGGAATGTTTTCCGGACACCTTATAAAGGTTATGATGAGGATCATGAAAACATAAATTACTATCAACTTAGTAAGATCAAGGATAGTCCATGTTAACCAGACCAAGCCAACTTGAATTGAGCCTATACCGGATCATATTAAACCTAGACCAAAGTTGAAAGAGTACGAAATCTAAATTTGATCAAGTTTGAGCCATGAAGGATTTAGAAATGTTTTAGCAAACTTCCTTCATGTGGGGGATTTCTAGCATTGGCAGGGAAAGGAATATCCCTTGCCACAATGCCAAATCAACATTTATTTAAAAAATCATGCAACATAAAGTTGAACTCCCTTTTTTTTTTTTTGTGTGTGTGTGATGGTTTACTAGTTATAATGTACTTGCATATTCATATGGTTGCTAGATAATTTCATCCGAAGTTTGATTCTCAAAACTTAAAAATAATTATTGCAATGATTTGTAACATGTTTTTACTAAATTGGGATTTGTCGCAATGTCCATTGTTAGAAAAACTTTTTTTTTCATTGAAGTCTAATATATGTCAAGTCTTTTTGGGGTTATTTTTTAGAACTAAAAAATTAAAAAAATTAAGTTCCCTCAAAAAAAAAAAAAAGAGCTGCTTTTTGATGTAGTTTAATGGTTAAAGATGATTGCTTATTCTCTTTCTTCTTGTCTTATAAGTATAGACATTCATTAAAAGAAAATGTTTAAAAGAGAATTTCTATTATTTCAGCGAGAACTCCAAATCTGATCATTAACACAACATTAGGTTGAATAGCCACTCTTCCTCCTAGATATCTTATGTTAATATTAGAACTTTTAACTACGCTTTTTGCACATGCCATATGTTAAAGTGGTAATGTAAATGCCTTGGATTGGCCGAATTAGTAACTAAAAAATCTCAGACCAGTATGGAGGCATCAGTGCACTGAGGCAAAGAGACCATCCTCATATCATCCAACTCTATGAATGAACAAAAGCATGCTTCCGAGCCATTTTCTTTGACAACAGCTTGTCTGACATTTGATCCTCCTAGACCACCTCAAACGAACGACTCTTCAGCGTACTTAGCAATTTTCTCTGAAGATAAGCAGCGACCTAGTTATAATCCAGCCATGATTAAATTGTTATCCACTTCGCCTAATCCCGTAGGAGCAAACAAGGCATCCTGGTTACACCAGTAACGGCCTCCCCATTCTGGAAAAATAGTCTTAATATCAGAATAACGTGATTAGCAGTCCAAAATTAGTGGAACAGCATAACATCCGCAAAGCATTTCTTCTCTAAATATCATAAGCCCTGAGGACCTAGGTAAGTACAAGAAATTTTTCTCAGAGAATTCGTTGTTGGTTCTTCATTCTCTACTGATTTGAGCGTTCGAGGATCCTCGCTAGAGTCAAATTCTCTGACTTGGACTTTATTTTGTAGGTCACTCCAGCATCCCTATATAAGGCCGACCACTTCACTTTTGAAGCAAGCAATTTCAAGCAATAACAAATAGAGAAAGGACATATCTTTTAAACATGCCATCCAAAAAAGCATCATCTCGTCTCACCGATGTCGCCACCACCCATCAAGCAGATTTTTGGATTGACGATCATGTTCAGCCTCCAGTGTTGGAAACTTCTTCACCGGCCCAACCAGCTTCAATCACAATGGACCAATTCAACCTGCTTCTCTAGTAGGTTAATACTTTGATGGCCATCATCCAGATGGTTCAGACTACCTTTGCACCTCCTCCAACAGGGCCCCAACCAAGCCAAACTGCTCCCGCACCTTCTATGGTGCAACTTATATTCCCTTCGATGGTACCGATTGCACCTCCAATGATGGCATCACCACAACCACCAGCTTCCCAACCATAATTGCAAGCCGAGCCTCCCCGGACATTTCCTCAAAGTCTAAGGAGGAGATAAACTCATCGACGCTCTCAACCCACAATCTAGGCATGATTCAACTCCCGATCGCCGCTCTCCTCAGCAATCCAAGGCATGCACTGTCCAGGATCTGATCATAGAAAAGAGGCTTCAAGAGCTGGACAAGCAAATTGAAGCCATCAATGAAGCTTCTTCGTCTCGATCTTATGATGGGTTCAACGGTGAGCCTCCTTTTAATCAAAAAATAATGGAGCCACTGCCTCCAAACTTTAAGCTACCTTAGCTTGAAACTTACGATAGGACCACCGACCCTGTCGATCATATAGAAAGTTTCAAGATGGCATTGCTCTTCCAGGAAGCATCAGATGCTATCCTCTGTCGGACATTCTCCGCTACTCTCAAGGGGGCAACCCAGTAGTGGTTCTCTAATATGAAACCAACTTTGATCTACTCTTTTGAAGAGTTGAGCTGGTCTTTGATAGTGCATTTTATCAATAGTCGAAAGCAGCAGAAGCAGTCTAATTACCTTAATACCATCTGATAGAAAGAGGAAAAGTCAATCCGCAATTTTGTGAGCCGCTTCAACGTGGCGATCCTGAAAGTCTACGATCTAGATCAGTCGATTGTGATAATCGCCTTAATAGGCGGACTCTTGAAAAATAATCTGAAGAGGTCGTTAATAAAGTCTTTTCCTTAGGACTATACTGGAATGCTTGATTGAGCAGAAAAATATTTCTGCTTGGAGGAAGCATTCGTCGAGAAAGTACCTGCCGGATCTAATGTGGCAGGATCAAATAAAGAGCACTCCCTATGAAGGAAGGAGATCTATCACTAGCACTCTCAATCTTCACCTCGGAGATAAAAAGGTGGAGGTCCATCCAAAAATCATCGATCTTCGAGTCCTCAGAGAAGAGACCGGCAGTGCTCTTCCTTGAGGCGGTATCATAATTATACGCCCTTGAATATATCTTGAGGAGAGATTTTGATGGAGATTCACACCGAGCTCCCTCAGCCTCTGAAGATACAGACGAAGCTTGAACACCGCGATCCTATAAGGTATTGCTTCTACCATCGTGATCACAGCCATGACATCTAAGATTATCGCCTTCTCTATGATGCAATCGAGAGGCTTGTTCGGGAGGAAAGGCTGAACCACTTCATTCAAGGAAGAACACCTCCATGCCAACACCGTCCAAGAGCCCGACAACCACCTCACAAGCCTCAACATCCAATATCGGCGCCAGTGCAAGAGGTGGAGGAACCAGCGGCAACAAAAGAGCGACCCTTCATAGGTAAAATCCACATGATAACCAAAAGGTCATCCGGATCAGCGATGGCGAAGAGGCCAAAGCTTGAGAACAAGCTCAAAGATGCTATCACCTTCACTGAGCAGGATGTAGAAGCTGTACAACAGCCACATAATGATGTAGTGGTTGTCACTTTAAACATTGTTGATTATAATATGCACCATGTATTTATTAATAATGGAAGCTCGATCAACATTTTGTTTTATTCTGACTTTTCCTGAATGGGACTTAATTTTGATCAATTGAGTAGATTTGACATGCCAATCCAAGATTTCTCCAAAAGCTCAGTGATACCAGAGGGCATAATTAAGCTATCCATCATAGTAGGCACACCATCTCAGCAAGTGATGATTCAAGTAGACTTCCTAGTTGTTAAGCTTTCCTCAGCTTACAACGCAATTCTTGGACAACCTAACCTCTGGACATTAAGAGCTATGGTATCCAGCTATCATCTGATAGTGAAATTTTCAATGATGAATGGAGTAGAATGGATTTGAGGCAATCAAACTGTAGCTTAACAGTGCTTTGTTACTAAGCTTCAAGCAGAGGATCAGGTGAAGAACCAGCCCAAACTTCCTATAGGCCTGGACCCTCAAGATGATCTGGTCGAAGAATGCGTCCAATCATCTGAAGAATTCTTAGAGATCCCACTGAGGAAGGAGAATCCTCATTAAATCATGAAGATTGGTTCATATTGCCATCCACAACATTCTAAGCATCACCTAGCTCTGATACCAAATTATAGATTCATGATATCATTCGAACGTCAATCATCCTTGACATCACAAGCACTCCGATACCATGTTGTGAAAGCTCCTGATCTTTAATATGGACCTGAAGGAATCTATGATATTCTCTATGAGCAGCAAACCATCGATCCTCCACCTAAATCTATGATGGAGTGTCTGTTAGATATATGTGCCCTAGAAGCCAGAATTGACTGACACTTGTAATATACTTCTAGGGAAAAAATTATAATTTTGACTATAATCAATAAAATAAATTATTTTTTATCACATATGTGTATTTAGTGTCTATGATACATCCTTTGAGTTAATGGTAATGATAATTCATATTTTCAAGAGTTAAAAATTTAAGACATGAATAATCATTATTAACTCATAAAATGCTCCCGACCATAGGATTATCACGAGGATGGTGATTGATCCAGAAGATTGGTGTACAATCACTTCTCTTTAGCAGATGAGCCTTGAGTCTATGATGTGGAGACACCGAAGCGAGAGTACAGGTACTCGTTAGAGAACGAGAGCACTGAGCGTGACCACCTCGAGTAGTCATTAGAAAGTCTACCTTCTCGTCAATGACTGACTCGATGCTGTAGTGGTGTGTCTGATTTTTTGATCTAAGGTGCATCGATAATTCATCTTGAGAGTGTTATAGTTTGACTACACCATAACTCGGTCTCCTAACCATTCGAAATTCTAAGGTGTATGTTAGCTATAGCATGTTCATTGTAGAAACTAGATTGTATCAAGATGGAATCTATCTACCTTATGGTAGAGGAGCAGCCCTATGATGATCATGAGAATCAAGTCCAGAAGCCCATGACCTTGGCAGAGTGAAATAATAAAAAGAGTTTTTATTTAGATTTTCACATTGAACTTGAATCGAATGATTACATCATATGACAGAAACTAGGGTTTGATGAGTTCACCTTAACCCTAATCTGATCAGGGCTCAAGATAGAAGAACTTAATCACACAGGTAGCTGCACCAAGAGGTTCGCATTCAGCTCTGATGGATTGCCATCATATACTGCTAGGTGTCACTGGTGGATTTTGGGAGCAATTAGAATGATTTAGATGATCGATCATTCTAGCTGTTCAAATCAGAAGAGTTCTGATCCATCGAAAGAAGTTTCGATGATGTCGATGATAGAGATCATGACATATTCCATTACCATACAGAACTAAACCTAACTGGATCACATAAATAAGGGTTTGAATTTGGTGATCATCAATTGAACTGATCTAGTTCAATTGATCTGAATGAGATTCAATTAGGTTCAAGAAAATCGTGCCAGCACTCGATTGAACCTAACGTTCTTCTTTTACTATCATAAATAGTTATCCTGACTAAGCCAAAGAAGTTTGTGCTCGATCAGAGGCCTTCACTTGGTCTGACTGAAGTCCATTCAGATTAGAAAAGGATTATCTTATTTTGTAAGATAATACCGATAATTTTTGATCATCTACCATTTCTCGTCCTTTGACTTTGGTCAAAAGTTGACCTTTGACTGGTCAAATGTTGACCATTGACACTTTGACTTCTATCCACGTGTCATGCACCTATTGGAGAGCTGGTGGGGGCTTGTCCTCCTGTTAGAAACTGGCAAGGAGGAGGGCGCACGCCACCCTTGGCATGCGCCCAAGCTTGAGGTGCCCAGAAGTTCCTGTTGGACAGGAACTCCATCTCCTTATTGGATTCTGATCAGACTCCTCCTAAGAACCAACTTTGACTGATCTTAGGCACCATCTAAGGATGAATCCAAGAGACTCTATTCCCACCAATTAGATTTAGATCTAATTTTACAAAGGATTGTGATTGGTTGGGATAAAGAGGAGTTGGATCATGCATAGTCTACAAATAAGACCCTGCGCCCAACTCAAAATGCAGAACAATTCTCTACACCCCAAGGCTGCCTCTCTCTTCCTCCTCCATGCCAAGTTCATCTTCTCCCTCTCCTCTCTATGTCCAAAAATGTTTGGGATCTCAGTTGGTGCAATCTAGATGAGAGAAAGATGACAGAAAACTAGAAGGCTGTGCTGCTGCAAAGGACAACTGCTGATCTTCGAAAGCTGTTTTGAAGATCCTCCAA
>QRFJ01000145.1:1317385-1396134 GCA_006176705.1 Cocos nucifera | reverse complement strand
AAAAGAAAGAGAGAAAGATAAATTTCCTTTCTCATTTTTCTGTCTCTTCTTTCTGCTCGTTAATCCCCAAGACTGCTCTCTCTATCCTCCTCAATGCCAAGTTCATCTTCTCCTCTCCTCTCATTGCCCAAAGAATGTTGGTATCTCAGTTGGTGCAATCTAGGCAAGAGAAAGACGACAGAAAGCTAGAAGGCTGCGCTGCTGCAAAGGACAACTACTGATCTTCGAAAGCTATTTTGAAGATCCTCCAAATTAGATTCAGATCTAATTTTTGGAGACATGATAGAGAAGAAGAGGATCTTCAGATTCAACCCGAGTGGATATCGATAGAGGCCAAGCACTTGCGTGGCTAGATTCAGAACCTTTCGCTGCTTACAGGATCATCAATGGGTAATAGGATTACCCTACATCAAGGTAAATTAAATATGATTTAATTTATCTATATTTTATTTTAATTATTAGTATAATAAAAATCAGATCTGGAATATATTTCAGATCTGATTTGAATTAAAGAGAAAAGTTTTGAAATATATCTCCTGATCCGATCAGATCTGAACGAACCTGGTCTGAGAAATCAGGATTTCCCTTCAGTACCTCCCTCCTTGGGCTTGAGGAAGACGCCCCCCTTCTTTAAGGCTTCTTCAAGAACCCTAGGGCGTTAACTCCAGAGAGAAGAGAAGAAGAGAGTTGAGAGAGAAAAGATATGTATTCCACTGCATTATGAAACTCTAATACAACCTATGTTTTTATACATAGCCATTAGGCCCGACCAAAAAACTTCCCAGCTAACCCAATATATGAAAGCACTTGTCGAGCCCATGCACACCCATGTCTCCCATGCTCTCATCCTCTGGATCTAGACCCGATCCATATATGAATTAGCCACCTTAAGATCTTTCAAACCAGGCCTTAAGATCCCTAGGATCAACCCAGACCCCAATCCAAAATTGACCCTCGTGTAACTCTACCCGCGCACTGAGCCGACTCAGTCTCAGCATTAAGCCAGCTAAGTTCCACCAGATCGGCTCAGTCTGAAACTGAGCCAACCCAGTCCTATGCCATGCCAATAGTTTTGAATGTGCAGCTCTTTATTTTACCTATACTCTAAGACTTAGCTGATTCAGTTTTGGACTAAGTCGGCTAACCTGCAGAAAATTTTCTTTCTGCAGTCTTGATTTTTTGGCTTTGGTTTCTTACTTCATCTTGTATCCCAAGTCTCCGAAGCACTAACTAAGCCCCTGAAATCTCCGAAGCCAACATCCTGACTCCTTCCATGGCCTCCCAAAACTTGAGAGCACCATAAATCCTCACAGTTCATACCTAGATCAAGTAACCAAAGACCAACTAACTACTCTTTTACATGCAAACACGGATCTTTTCACTTGGTCGGCCATGGATATACCTAGGATAGATCCGAAGGTGATGTCCCATTACCTGAAGGTGGATCCAACTTATCATCCAATAAAGCAAAAGAAATATAGTTTTATCCCAGAGTGCCAGAAGGCTATGGTTGAGGAGCTGGATAAATTAATTAAAGCCAGCTTCATTAGAGAGGCAATATATCCAGATTGGCTAGCAAATATCGTACTGGCAAAGAAAGCAAGCAAAAATTGGCATATATGCATCGAATTCACTGATCTGATCAAAGCCTGCTCCAATGAGAGCTATCCACTATCCTGAATCGATTAACTGGTGGATGCGAATTCAGGCATGAGTTTCTCAACTTCATAGACGTCTTTTTTGACTACAATCAAATCTGGATGGCATCTAAAGATGAGAAGAAAATGATCTTTATTACTGATCGTAGACTCTTTTATTATAGGATAATGTCCTTTGGCCTAAAAAATGTAAGGGCCACAATCAAAGACTAGTGAACAAGATCTTTAAAGATCAGATAGGTTAGAATATGGAGGCATATGTTGATGACATGTTGGTCAAAAGCTATGCAACACCAGACCACATTATTGATCTTTAGGAGACTTTCAACACTCTTCACCAATACAAGATGAGGTTGAACCCTACAAAGTATACCTTCAGAGTTACCGCCGGCAAATTTCTCGGCTTCATGGTCTCACGTAAAGGCATCAAGATGAATCCAAAGAAGATCAAAGCAATCCTGAAGATGACACCTCCAAAAATAGTTAAAGAGGTACAATGCCTCACTGGTAAGGTAGCTTCTCTTAACCATTTTGTCTTCAAGTCGGTCGAGAGATATCTTTCTTTTTTCTAAACCCTCAGGCAGCCAAAAAACTTTCAGTGGACATTGGAATGCCAAGAGGCCTTTGAAGAGCTAAAGCAATATCTCAGTTCTGCATCGTTGCTCACAAAGCCTTAGCCCAGCGAAGAACTTCTATTGTACCCAATTGTTTCTCCGGTAGCCATAAGCACGGTCCTTGTTCGGAAAGAAGGATGGATATAAACGCCTATTTATTATACCAGCAAAGTTCTTCATGATATAGAAATCAGATACTCCAAATTAGAGAAGCTGATCTTTGCATTGGTCATCATAGCTAGAAAACTCTAACCTTACTTCCAAGCACACACTATGGTACTGCTCACAGACCAACCAATCAAGATGGTACTACATGATCCAGGTACCTCGGGTCGGATAGCAAAGTAGGCCTTGAAACTTTAGAGTTGGATATACATAATCGATCAAGACCATCCATCAAGGCCCAAATCTTGGTCGACTTCATCCTTGAATGTACCATCCCAGACAAAGAAAAGCTAGAAGAGAGAGAAGTCGGAGAAAGATCAAAAGACCCCACAAATTCAAAAAATGATAAAGACCAAGGATCATGTGAGGATTGGTGGTGCTCCCAAGCCTTAGAAGGCCATGAGGAGTCAGGATGTTGACTCTGGGAGACTAGGATAGGAGTTGTCCTAGGGTGGAGGCAGTATGCAGCCCTCTATGGACTTAAGATTCAGGTGTTGAGGATCTTGAGGGGCTTGGTTGGTGCTTCAGAGATCTAAGATGCAAGATGGAGCAAGAAACCAAAGTCAAGAGATGAAGACTGTAGAAAAGAATTATTTCTGCAGGTTAGTCAACTCAGTCTGAAACTAGATCGACTAAGTCTTAGAGATCAAGCTAAATAGAAAGGTGCATGTTTGGGACTGCTGGCATGGTACACAACTGAATCAACTCAGTGCCAGACTAAGCTGACCTAGTCTTAGGTTAGCTAGCTTAGTGCTGAGATTGAGCTGGCTTAGTGCGCGAGCAGAAACATGCAAAAGGTCTATTTGAGGCTAGGGTCTAGGCTGATCCTAGGATTCTTAAAGTCTGGTTTGAGAGGTCTTAAGAGGGCTAACTCATGTATGGGTCAGATTTAGATCCAAAGGATAAGAGCATGGGAGACATGGGTATACATGGGCTTGGTGAGTGCTTTCTTGTATTGAGTTAGCCAGGGGAGTTTTTGATCGGGCCTAATGACTATGTATAAATACATAGGTTGTATTTAGATTTTATTGAAGATTGGAATATAGATCTTTTCTTTCTCAATCTCTCTTTTCTCTAGTGTTGCCGTCCTAAGATTCTTGATGAAGCCCTAGAGAGAGGGCGCCTCTCTTAAGCCCTAGAGGGAGGCATCCCATCATAGATCCAGGTGGTAGATCGGTGTAGCTACCTTTAAAAAGCATCAAAGGTCTCCCTAGATCCATGCTAAAGATCCTGCATTTCTGCAACATGAAATCAGAGCGATATCAAGTATCAACAATTGGTATCAGAGAGGTACCATAGTCCAACAATTGGTATCAAAGCTAGTAGATGCCATGATGATACTCCAATAATTGGTATCAGAGTCTGATGGTATGTGGAAGCGAAGGAGAAGTCATACAGGGTGAAATCAAAAATCTGTATAGGTATTCCATGGTATGTTTCAGATCTATCTTTGTTATTGCTGTGGGTTGGCCAACTCAAAGCAGCGGATTAAAGGTGGAGATTGAGAGGATTAACAAAAAATAAAAATTTGGGATGAAAAATTTTGGTGCATGATTTGCTGGTCAGTCTTGATGAAAAGGCCAAGATATATGATGGTTAGATGAGGCAAGGAGCATTGGAGTGCTGTAGTAGCACTTTTCTGAAGATGCAGGGTTGAGAGAGGCTCGGTGGTGCAGCAATCGAGGGAGGTATCTCAGTAGAGAGCATCAGGGCTCTTTAGAAAGATGGGTAGTATGGGGCTATTTGATCAATGAGGAGAGATTTTTCAAAAAATAATGGTCAAAATAAGGCTGAAGAAGCATCTATATATCCTTCAATGATAGAAAGGTGGGAAAGTAGTCAGGGATGTATTCAGTGGTTTGATCAGAGCATGGATTTACGAAATCATGGGGGTGATAGAGATGGATGATCCATGAAGGTTCAGTAAGTTAGGACAAGATGGCTGTAAAGTAGTGCAAGGCAGAAAGTACTGGAGTGCTGCAGTAGTACTTTTCTAAAGGCATTGGGGCTGAGAGAGGCTCAGTGGTGTAGCAACCGAGGAAGATATCTCAGTAGAAAATGATAGGGGCAACAAGTAGTCGAGAGTATCCTGAATTAGGTTTCTTCTATAGGAGCACCAGGAAGAGTCATGATTCAGATGGAGGATGGTTTGTGTATAGTAAGAGAGAACCCAAATACCTATAAGAAGGTGGTGTCGAGATGAGGCAGAGAGCGCTAGAGTGCTGCAGTAGCACTTTCTTAAAGGCATGGGGCTGAGAGAGGCTCGATGGTGCAACAACCGATGGAGGTATCTTGGCAGTGAGTGTTAGGAGGCAGGTCTCAGAAAGAGCCAAGAGGTCTCAAGAGCCTCGGGATGAGTTAGATAAGTCTGAGCCTAGGACGGGATTTGAGTTGTAGTTCCTCCGGATGCAACTAAAGCGATGGCTAGTGCAGGTATAGAAGAGGATAAAGTGCTAGGATAAAATTTTTTAAGATTCAGTCACTGAGTTAGGAGAGTTGAATGTGCTCTTAAATTTCAGAGGTGCCCATAGGTTGCAGAAGTATCTAAAATGGCTTCAAAGATGGCCGCAGAGTGCGGAGGGTTCGAAGGGACAGCGATAGTGTTCGAGATGCAGCAGCAGGCTCAGCAGTGCAACATTGAGTGGTTGGCCTCAGATGACTCGGTAACAGAGTTAGGATCTTTTACAGCATCAGATGGACTTTGGGTATAGATGGAGCTTCGGAGTAGTGGCTTCATAGATGAAGAGAAAATTTGGCATGAGTTCAAAGAAGAGGAGTGTAGAAGGATCGATATCCTAGCATCAGTGCTGATGATGCATAGTTATAGATGGAGCGGCATGTGCAGATGAACAAGCATAGCTCTAATGAGATCGTGTCAAGTAGTGCCGCATGTGCTGGTATAAGAACACTGCAGGTTCTCTAGGAAAGTCCAAAAAAAATGATACAACTACTAAGCAGAAGAGATCCTATAATTTTAAGAGGGTACAAAAGAGCAAGCAAAGGTCTTCAGTAGTGGAGGCGATCATCCCAAAAGTCTCAAAGGGTGCACAACAACTAAAGAGGATTGGCGGAGGTGATATTTGCATAAGAGGTTGTTAGGATGCGCAACGATAGCAAGATCGTATAGGAGGACATTGTCAAGTGTGCTAAGGCTTGGGAGCACCAAGATGGAGATTATGAGGATTGATGGTGCTCCCAAGCCTTAGAAGACTACGAGGAGGAGTCAGGATATTGACTTCGAGAGAGTAAGACAGGAGTTGTCAAAGGATGGAGGCAGTGTGCAGCTCTTCACGGGCTTGAGGTCTAGGTGTTGAGGATCTTGAGGAATTTGGTTGGTGCTTTGGAGATCTGGAACATAAGATAGAGCAAGAAATCAAGGTCAAGAGATGAAGATTATAGAAAAAGATTGTTTCTATAAGTTAGTCGGCTCAATCTAAAACTAGATTGACTAAGTCTCAGAGGTCAAGCCAAATAAAAAGATACATGTTTGGCACTGCTGGCATGATGCACAACTAAACGGACCTAGTGACATATTGAGAAGACCCGGTCTCAAGTTAGCCTGCTCAGTACGCGAGCAGAGACACGCGAAAGATTTGTTTGGGGCTAAGGTCTGGATTGATCCTAGAATTCTTAAAGCCTATTTTGAGAAGTCTTGAGGGGGCTAACTCATGTATGGATCGAATTTAGATCTAGGGGATGAGAGCATGAGAGATATGAGTGTACTGAAGAAACCAGATCTAGGATTTTAAGGCTGGATTTTGAAATTTTTTCAAGATCAGACAGCGAAAGACTAAAATTAATCAAAATTAATTTTAAATATCAGAGAATATCCTAGATCTAATATCCTATTATATGATTAAGGCATGACATTAAATCAAAAATTAAATATAAAAAAAAAAATATGTTGATCACATCAACATGCATCTACACTACGTCTAATGCAGGTATGTAAAAATAGATCAGATGTATTATCTGTGTAAGTTAAACATTCTAACTTGCTGATCCAGACTTGAGGATGATGTTGCAAGCTGTACACGTATCTGGCCTCTAGGAGTCGTCCACATGAGCCTACGAACCATGATCAGAAGTCCTACGTAGGAAATCAGCACAGTATGCTAGTACTGTGCTGATCCTTCTTTGACGTCGATCTGGTGCTTTCTTCTTTTGGATTTGGACTCTTCCAAAGATGAAAAGAAAGAGGAGAGATTACAGATTAGAGACACTTTCAAATAATCTCAAAAGGAGGAAAAGAGATGAACAAGACAATCCTAGAAGAAGACCCTCTTATTTTTCTTTGTTCTCTCACCTAGACACCTAGTTTCGTATCTATGAAATCCCAATGCCCCAATACTCTTTCTCCCTAATTTTTACACATCCCAAAGGTCTCTCAATGGTCTGAAATATGTCCAAAAATCAATCTAAAATTCATCCTACATAGAGAGATATAGAGAAGTCCTTGTTGGATCAAACTCTTAGATTAGGAAAGACCAAAACAAGCAGCTAGTTGGGGTGCCTAACACTTGGGCACCCCCCTCCTTTCTTTTTGGTGTGGACCACCATCAGATGTCATACAAAATGCCTCCCTTTGCACTAAACAAAAGAGAGAAAATAGGGAGAGGAGGGCAGCATGCAAGGGAGGAATTTTAGTTTCCTAAAACTCTTTCTAAAGAAAAATTCAAATTATATTCAAACTTCCTCCTTTGACCTAGTCCATAACAAATTGCCATAAAAGAAAAGGAGGAGAGGTGTGGGATGCATGAAGTCCAAGGAGAGGGGATTTGTCACCAAAAATGAAGAGAGAAAAGGGCATGGGGGCGTTAGGACTAAGATGGTGCAAGGAGGAAAGTTTCTAGTCTCACTAGGATTCTTATTTTGACTTGGTCAAACATGATTTCTCAAATCAAGATAAATTAAAATTAATTTAATCTAATTAAATTAGATTCTAAACTAATTAAAAACTTAATTAAATCAGATTTAATTTTGATTTAATTAAAAAATTGGATTGACCAAAGTTTTGGTTGAACTAGGACTAGTTCTTTCTTGCACTTGGCTTATCCAATAAACCAATTGGACTTGATCCAATCAAGCCCAAACTAAATCTAATTAAATTATATTTAATTAGACTTAATCTCAGTCCTTTGGCTTAATCAAATTAAGCTAATTAGCAAGCTAATTGCTAATCGATCCTCCTGCAACACTTGCGCTAGGTTAAACATCAATCGTATTGATCGTTTAACCTTAGAATGATTCTTAATCGTTGATCAACCATCCGATCAGATCATGAACTCTAATGTATGTGACCTCATAGGTCTAAACTTAAGCCAGTAGTATAGAAATAAATTTTTGTATCAATCGAAGTAATCATCTAGCAATGGTATCCGACGGTCGGATAGGTGGAATATACAGAACAACATCCTTAGAACTCATGTGGATATAGTTTTCATATAATTCATTTCCTTAACTAAAATGCTCGTAGGATACCTCAGAGTTCAACTATCAACTCTAATCAGGCTATCCACATTATATTTCAAAATACCAAATTCATCTCATGGATTACTCTGGCCAAGATTTTGTTATATTGAAATACAATGATATATTCTTCTCCAACTCTTGGAGCGATCAATTTCATATTAACCACACACCGACTTTATAAGTACTTGACTATTTCTAGAAGCCTTCTATTACTAAATTAGAAATTTAATTAGTCTGATACCAAAGCACAGTAGTTGCTTATAAGTTACTGAGGTGATCTCAAGTCTAAGGGACACTTATACCTATATCCCATCAAAGACATTTTCAACAGCAGAATACTCTGGAGTTGGTCATGTTCAGTAACGATGTACTCGTACATCTCACCTATATGCCATACCAGTATCTCCACAGTCCTTGGTTAATAGAACAATCAACCTATATGACATACAGCGATCTATGCTCGATAGATGCTGTCGTCTTTATTAACAACCTATCATTTGATCATGAATAGTTTTAAAAATTAATCAATAAATCCTCTCTTTATCGAACCTAAATAGTCCTAAGGACTTCATCACAATAATGGAGTTTGTTAGAAGATGAAAACTTAAGATGAAAATATCGAAAAAATATTTTATTAATTAATAAATTAATTATAATTATAATATAGCTCAACCATCAATAGATTGATGATTGACTTTGGGACATATTTTTCAATATCTTTCACTTGTCCTAAAGCCACTTGGCATAGTATCTAATATCCATCTTTGACTTATGATTGTCGAACTCCTTTATTGCCAGGTCTTTAGTGAAGAGGTTGGCCAGGTTCTTCTTTCCGTCGATCTTCTGAAGGTCGACGTCATCCTGATCCACGATCTTTCAGACCAGATGGAAGCAGTGCAGGATGTACTTCATCTGCTGGTGTGCCTTTGATTTCTTCACCTAAGCTATGGCACCAATGCTATCGCAATAGAGTAGGACCGGACCATCTATGAAGGATGCTACTTCAAGCTCGATGATAAACTTCCTCAACCACACAGCTTTCTTCATGGCATATGATGCTATGATGCATTCTGCTTCGCAAATAGAGTCTGTCATAGTATGCTGCTTGGAACTCTTCCAGCAGAAGCTCCATCATTCAGAGTAAAGATATATCCCAACACGCTTCTGCTATCATCATAGTTAGATTGAAAGGTAGAGTCTGTAAATCCCATAAGTTTTAGATCTGACTCGCTATAAACCAATCATTGGTTCTTAGTATTTCTCAAATACTTAAGGATGGCTTTAACCACTTTTCATTAATTTTCTTCAAGGTCAGACTAGTATCTACTCACTATTCTTGATGAGTATACCACGTCAGGTTTCGTACATATCATGACATACATGATAGATCTTACTGCTGAAGCATATGAGATTCTACTCATACACTCTCTCTCTTTAGGAGTTGTCGGACAATCCTTCTTAGAGAGAAAAATTTTATGGTCTATCGATAGATAGCCCTTTTTAAAATTCTTCATACTGAACTATTTCAGCACAGTATCTATATACATGGACTGAGATAATCCAAGCATCTTTTTAGATCTATTCTTATAGATCTTCATCTCTAAGATGTAAGATGCTTCATCCAAGTTCTTCATGAAGAAATGTGATGATAATCAAATTTTTATTCCCTACAGTGCGGAGATGTCATTCTCGATTAAGAGAATGTCATCTACGTACAAGATAAGAAATAGTACTGTTGGACCATTTGTCCATTTGTAAATGTAGGACTCTTTTCCGTTCTTAACGAAGCTATACGTTTTGATCATCTTATCAAAATGCATGTTCCAACTCCAAGATGTCTGCTTCAATTCATAAATAGATCTCTGAAGCTTGCACACCTTGGACTCATCTGTGGATGTAAACTCTTCAGGTTATATCATATACACCTCTTCAGTCAGCTCTTCATTTAGGAAAGCTATCTTCACATCCATCTACCAAATCTCATAGTCTAGATGGGCAGCTATCACAAGCATTATCCGAATGGATTTGACCATTGTTATAGATAAGAACGTCTCGTCATAGTCAATACCATAATGTTGACGATATTTCTTGATAATCAGATGGATTTTATAGATCTCCACCTTTCCATCTGCTCTTATTTTCTTTTGAAGACCCACTTACTATTAAAAAATATATCCTAAAGCTAATCATTTAGGTTATAGATGGTTGAGCTAAATATAATTATACTTAAAATATTAATAAATAAAATTATTATTTTGATATTTTATCACTTTTGTGCATCTTCCTGTACCGAACTCTCATGTGATGAAGTTCTTAGGACTATTTAGATTTGATAAAAAAAGATTTATCATTTAGTTCTTAAAATTAATTTATGATCAAATGATTCGTTGTTACCTAGGATGACAATATATCAAATATAGATCATTGTGTGCCATAAGTGTTGGTTGTCCTCTTAATCAAGAAGTATGGAGATACTGTTATGGCATGCAGGTAAAGTATAGGGGTATATTTTACTGAACGTGATCCAACTATGGAGCTCTCTACTATCAAGAGTTGCTCGTGAAGAATATGGATATAAGTATCCCTTAGACCTAAGATCACCATGGTGACTTGCAAGTAATTCACTGCACTTAGATACCGGACTATCTGAATTTCTAATTTAGCGATGGAAGGCTACTAGGTGCAATCAAGTACTTATGAAGTTAGTACATGAGTCAAGATGGGATTCACCCCTCTAAGTATTGGAGCAAGTGCATCATTATATTTTAATTTAGCAAACCCTCGGCCAGAATGGTCCATGTGATGGACACTGAATTTTGAAATATACTGTGGATAAATTTTAAGATTGGCAGTAAACCTTAGATCATCCTTTAAGCATCGAGGTCAAGAAGATGAATTATACGGTAACCATATGCCATAGGTTCATCTTTATTGCGTTGTGACTTTTCGACCTATCCAGACATCGGGTACCATTACTAGATAGTCACATCGATTGGTATAAAAAATTAATTTCTGTACTACCGACTTAGGATTCGAATCTATGGGGTCATACATAATAAAAGTTTTTACCTGATATGATGGTTGATCAAGAGTTTCAATAGTCTGAAACTCTATGATCAAGAGTTCCACTAGATTGGGACTTTATGACAAGGAGTCCGACTGGACTGAAACTCTATCTTTATGGATCCCACTGGACTAGGACTCAAAATTCTACTTGTTTGGGGCTCTCTGATCAAGATTTTCACTAGTCTGAGACTCTATGATCGTGAGTTTCATTCATTTGGCACACTAGGTTCAAGAGTCACACTGATTTGGGACTCTTTAGGAGTTTCATGTTGATGGGACTCTATTGCCCAGACACCCATCCAATTGAGACTCTATGTTTATTAGAGGATTAATTAGCAATTTTATTGCTAATTAGCTTAATTTGATGGAGCGATGAGGATTCGATCAAGTCTAATTAAATTTGATTCAATTGGGTTTGACTTGATCTGGTCATGAGATGATCTAATCGCTATGGGAGATTTGACCCTAATTTGATCAAGGATTGGACCTAATTAATTTTTAATTTAATTAGGATTTTATTGGATTGGGTTAAACCTAATTTGATTGGATTTAACCTAGTCTAATTGATTTAAGTTAATTGATTTGGTTAAAACTAATTTGAACCAAGTCAAATGAGATTTGAATTCAAATTCTCCCTAGCGCCCACTATATTTGATTTTTCCACCTTGACCCATGCTCCATCTAGAATTTACGTAAGTTTTTCTCATGCAGAAATGGATGTGCGCCCTTCTTTTCTTCTGCCTTTGACCTGGTCCAAGAGTTGGATCAAGTTGATGTTGGTTTTGAATTTTGAATTCAAAACTGTTGGTTAACTCCCTAACTTCCCATCCTTATCCATTAACCTCTCCATGCCCTCTTTTGGTTTTGTCGCACATTTTGATGTATTACCCACTTGAGATGGGCATTGGATAAGGATGAGAAGATTTTTGAATTTAAAATTGGTTGAGAGGTTAAAACAAGTTCAACCTCCAACCCTTATCCTTCCCACACGTTCTTCCCATCTATCTCATGCCAATTAAAGCTGGATTTTTTTTGGGCATACATAGAGAAGAGAGTGGGAACGTGAGGGATTTTCTGAGAAAGAAAAGTCAAAGAAGGGCACACATCCTGGGGGTGAGAAAAGTCCAGAGAGGAAGAAAGTTGTTCTTTGCGCCCATTACTCTTCTCTTACACCATTTATTTTTTCTTGTTTTATCACCCATCTGAAAAATGTTTTAAGAAGGGTGTACGGTAGATTAGAGAGTCCACAATTCATGAAAATCTATTTCATAGAAAAACTCCACTGACAGAGGGCATAAGAGAGATTCTAGCTCATCAGGGTTTTTGGGGTAAGTGAAACCCTAGTACTAGGTCTTTGGGTTCGGATGGAGAGATCGAGTGCTATAAGCATCGTATCGCCATCAAATTTGAAACACTACGTCATCATCCTTTGAAGCACACATTCTAATTTTCTAGAATATCTAAAAAATTAGAAAGAAGATGATCAGTTAGATCGATCATGATTAGTCATCGAAGGGCCCAGGCGAGGAGCTAGCACTCCGATGGAGCTGGTCGGGATCAAAAACTCTATGTTGACCAACCATAGAGGTCGGACAAGTGTGCGACTGTAGTGCAACACCACAGCTTCTTCTGGTAGATTTAGATCATGGAGATCATCTACCCATGCAAAGATATTGAGTTCTGAACTCGTATTGGTTAGCAAATGTAATTTACTAATTGATGGCATTTAAATTTTAAATTATATATTAGCATCTCTAGATCCTGAGTAAGATAATTGATTAGATCAATGCATGTTGTAAAATTAATATTAGATTAATTTTAGCTTCCACTATAATTAATTCAAAAAAAATTTTGAAAAGCATGCCTAAAATTCTGCTCGATTTTCTACAATGGTATCAGAGCAAGGGTTACTTGACATGTTCTAATATGTCAATTAGAAAATTTAAATGCTTTCATATATGAAATGTTAGATCCAGATAACTTAGTAGTCGAGCATAAATGAGCCACCAAGCCGTCTGGTCATAAGAAATAAGTATGGTTTAAAGGCCATCATCTTCCATTCAGTGAGGATCCCTTATGGTGATAGGGGTGCCACCATAAACTCATTCAATAAGATGAAGAGTGAAAGGATTTTTATGATTGAAATTATTTTAATTAGAAAGTTAAACATGAATGTATTTAGATTAGATCTAAAAGGTAATTCATGGTTTAATTTTTATTATGCTTAATTTTTTGTTTAAAACTAGCAATAGATTGATGTTTGAGAAATGAGCTAACCTATTTCTAAAACAAGTTGATCCATTTGAAAAATAGAAAATAATTTTTTTTAAAATTTAAAAATTATTTTTAAAATACCAAACCTCAATCTATCAGTCCAAAACTTAATTAAAAAAATTAAATATTATTTATAAAATCTAAAATTATGAATTAAAGATTCTAAGACATAGTTATAAGACTGTGGGTTAAAGGGTTAGATGAATTAGGTCCATTAATTGGGTTAGACCTAAGGTTAGTTAAAAAATGGATTAATCAAGAGTAATTGATCAAATCTAACCAAATTTTGAATTAGATTAGATCAAGGATACTCTAGATTCAACTTCAATAGTTGTAGTTCGACAAGTCCATATCTTTAACTAGACCAAAATGAACTTGATTCATGGCTACGTGGTTAAGCCCGAAATTACTAGGTTAATTATATTAAACTTAATTAATCAGTTGGTATTTAAGGTAAGTTTGGCGGTCTAGATCGATGATTTTTAATTGAAAGCTACTGGCACCGATTCAATCTTTGATGAGTTAATGGCATATCCCTTCCACTGATCTCACTTACCTAATCGACATAGTCGATTAGAATTTGATTAGATCATTTAGTGATTCGAGCTAACCCATGTCAGTAGAAATTAGTTTGACTGATTTCAATCAGTAAGATTGAATTAGGTGCCTATGGATCTAGATTGATCCTAATCCTAACTTATTGACTTAGTGAAGTCAGTGGAAGGATTTGACTTGGTGAAGTCAGTAGAAGAAATTGGTCCGTATCCTTTCTATCCTTAAATCATAAGTAAGCTAAATTCTCTAAATTATTAGATCTTTAAAATGACTAAGTTATGGGAATAACCGAGTCATAGCCTCCCATTAAGGTGAATAGTAATGAGTCCAATTTTCTAGATGGACATTGGAGGTGCCTTACACCTGATGTTCATCTGGATGTTGAAATTACTATCCATCATATGATAATTAGGTCGTACTCTTTTAATGATGATCAGATTAGCCAGAGCTTTTCTCGGGCCTGGTTATCATTGGTTTGATGCATCGAAGTTAATCATCTTAATGGTTGGACCTAACCAAATTTTTTTAGTGGGGGGCCATAGCTTACTAAATTGGCTTCTGGAGTAAAATCTAATCACTAAAAATTATTTAAAGAAATAATTGATTATGAACCTACCTGTAGATGCACGCGGGTTAGTCAGAGCTTTCTTCAGATCCGTTTATAGTCTATGTGGATTCTAGTACCCACTAAGGAGTTAGTATAATTCCTCGAATTGGAGGTAAAGTCTACCAATTCGTTAAAAATAGTGGAAGGACTTTTAGACTAAAGTTCAAATTTTTAGGATTAATTTATTCAAATACTAATTAGGTTTCATGTTTTTCTTTCAGATAAACAGAATGGCTAGTATAAGTTCACTCCGTTCACTGTTGAATAGTGGTAAGCATTTAAGACCTAAGAATAAGAAGTCTAGTATTGACCCTAATTAGGCAGACCCAAAGAAAAATTATCCTCTTAACTCGAATAGGCTGAATAGGAGAAATCAGCAAGTAGTTGCTGATCGAGATTGTTATATGATAATATCTTACAATTTCTCTGTATGTGATACATCTACCTAGGTATTAGATACCGAAAGTTCGATTCAGATATGCAATTCATTGCATGGACTTTAAATTGGTAGAAAGTTTGAGAATGATGATAGATTTCTTAATGTTGGGGATAGAAGTAAAATTTCAGTCCTAGCATTAAAAACTCTTAAGCTATTTTTTAAAAATAATATTATTATTTTAAGTGATTGTCACTATTGTCCATCTTTTATAATGAATATAACATCTGTTAGGCTTTTGGCCAACAATGGTTATTATTTATCAATAAAAAAAATTATTGTGATATCATTATGAATGGTATTATAGTAATACAAGAATAATTAAAAAATAATATTTATATTTTATCACAATCTATTAGTATAATGTACACATCAAATAAACGTCCAAAACTAGATCATGTCTTCGATGCCTATCTTTGGCACTATCGACTAGGTTATGTAAATAAGAATAGAATCAATAGGTTAATCAAGAAGCGTATCCTTGACATCCATGATTGTGAATCACTGAATACTTGTGAGTCCTGCTTTCTTGGTAAGATGACCAAATCATATTTTACTAGAAAGGATGAACGGACCACCAAGCTTCTGGGTCTAGTACATACTGATGTATGTGGATCTATGAACACATATCCTAAAGGTGGGTTCTACTACTTCATTATATTTACTGACGATCTATCTAGGTATAGGTACGTCTATCTTATGAAGAGTAAATCCAATGCATTTGAAATGTTCAAAGGATATCGAAATGAGGTAGAAAAATAACTTGGAAAGAGTATTAAAACTCTTCGATCTGATCAAGGAGATGAATACATTTCCAATGAGTTTTTGACATATCTAGAAGAGAATAAGATTCTCTCATAATGGATTCCTCCTAGAACACCACAGCATAATGATGTGTCTGAAAGGAGGAATCGAACCCTGTTGGAAATAGTTCGGTCCATGATGGAGTTTGCGAGTCTACCAATTTTATTCTGAGGGTATGCACTCGAGATTGCTTGTTTTGTTTTGAACAATATTTCGAGCAAGTCTGTCACAAAGACTCCATATGAGATATGGACTGGACGTAGGTCGATGCTCTCTCATCTTAGGGTTAGGAAATGTCCAGCTTATGTAAAACATTTGCAACTAGAAAAGCTTGAACCTAGGTCCAATAAATGCTTGTTCATAGAGTATCCTAAGAAAACTAGGGGTTATTACTTCTACCTTGCTGAAGAATAAAAGATGTTCGTTAGCAATAGGACAGTCTTTTTGGAAAAGAAGTTCTTATGGAAGGAATAGCTATCTCTAATATTGAGCTTAATGAAGTTCGATAAGTGGAAGAACTGACACATTCTATTGAACCTATAGAATTGGATTTGATAAGATCAAACCTAGAGCCTGTTAAAAAGGCACCAAGAAGATCTGATAGAATACCACGTCAGTCGGATAGATACTATGATTTCTTGGTCCGATATGGTGATCCTATTGAACTCGATGAGAATGATGAGAATTTGATCACCTACATGAATGCCATGCAGAGGCCTAACTTCGATAAGTGGTTGGAAGCTATGAAGTTTGAAATGGATTTCATGAAGGTTAATAGTGTATGGACACTGGTTGATCCACCTGAAGGAGTAAAATTCATTGGGTGTAAATAAATTTTCAAAAGAAAATAGGATGCAGATGGAAAGATGGAGACCTATAAAGCCCATCTAGTTGCTAAGAGATATCGTCAGCATTATGGTATTGACTATGATGAGGCATTTTCTCCGGTGGCAATGCTCAAGTCCATTCAGATTATATGCTTGCAATAACGGTATACCTAGACTATGAAATTTGACAAATGAATGTGAAGGCAACTTTCTGAAATGAAGAGCTAGACGAAGAGGTGTATATGATAGAGCTTGAGAATTTCACATCCACAAATGACTCTAAGGTGTGCAAGCTTTAGAGATCCATCTATGGATTGAAGCAGGCATCTCGAAGTTGGAACATGCATTTTGATAAGATGATCGGAACGTATGATTTCGTTAAGAATGGAAAAAAAAAATCCTACATGTATAAATGGGCTAATAATTTTATAGTTGTATTTCTTGTACTGTATGTGGATAACATTCTCTTGATCAGGAATGACTTCCCTGCTCTACAGGGAATAAAGGTTTGGCTATCATCGTAATTCTCCATAAAGGACTTAAGAGAAGCATCCTACATCTTAGGAATGAAGATCCATAAGGATAGATCTAAAAGGTTGCTTGGATTATTTCAGTCCACATATATTGATAGCATGCTGAAGAGGTTCAGCATAGAGAATTTCAAGAAGGGCTATCTCCCAATAGGCATGAAATTTCTCTCTCGAAGAGGGATTGTCTGACAACTCCTCAAGAGAAAGCGTATGAGTAGAATACCATATGCTATGGTAGTGGGTTCTATTATGTACGCCATGATCTATATGAGACCAGACGTGGTATATTCACTAGGGATGGTGAGTAGATATCAGTCTGATCCAGATGAGAATCACTGGAAGGTTGTGAAGACATTAATCCTAAAATATTTAAAAAATACCAAGGATCAATGGCTCATCTATGAAGATACTGACTTAAAATTTATGGGATACATTGATTCAAATTTTCAGTCAGATCATGATGATAGTAAGAGTATGTCAGATTATGTATTTATCCTGAATGGTAGAGCAATCTGCTGGAAGAATTCTAAGCAGCACACTGTGGTCGATTCTATGTGCGAGGTGGAGTATGTCACGGCATTCGATACTGCGAAAAAAGTTGTGTGGCTGCGAAAGTTCATCGATGAGGTGCGAGTGGCACCCTCCTTGGATGGTTCGATTCTACTATACTGTGACAGCAGTGGAGCTATAGCTTAAGCAAAGGAGCCAAAAGCACATCAATGCATCAAGCATATTCTGCATCGCTATCATCTTATATGAGAGATCGTGGAATGAGGTAACATCGAGCTTTAGAAGATCAACAAAAAGGAGAACGTGGCCGACCCCTTTACTAAGGCTCTCGAAATCAAAGAGTTTGACAATCACAAATGAAAGATGGATATTCGATACTGTTCTGAGTGACTTTAGTCTAAGTGAGAGTTGTTGAAAAATGTATTCTAAAGCCAATCATTTAGGTTATAAATGGTTGAGCTAAATATAATTATACTTAAATTATTAATAAATAAAATTATTATTTTGGTATTTCATCATCCTTATGCATCTTCCTGTAATGAACTTTCATATGATGAAGTTCTTAGGACTATTTAGACTCGACAAAAAAGGATTTATCGTTTGATTCTTAAAACTAATTCACGACCAAATGATTCGTTATTACTCATGACGAGAATATATCAAGTGTAGGTCGTTGTGTGCCATAAATATTGGCTATCCTCTTAACCAAGAAGTATGAAGATACTATTATGGCATGCAGGTGAAGTGTGAGGTATATTTCACTAAACGTGACTCAACTACGGAGCTCTCTACTATTAAGAGTTGTTTGCAAAGAATATGGGTATAAGTATCCCTTAGACTTGAGATCAATACGGTGACTTGCAAGTAACTCACTGTACTTAGGTATCGAACTACCTAAATTTCTAATTCAGTAATGAAAAGCTACTGGATGCAGTCAAGTACTTGTGAAGTTAATGCGTGAGTTAAGATGGGATTGACTCCTCTAAGTGTTGGAGCAAGTGCATCACTGTATTTTAATTTAGCAAACCCTCAATCCGAATGGTCCATGTGATGGATACTGAATTTTGAAATACACTATGGATAAATTTTAGGATTGGCAGTAAATCCTAGATTATTCTTTGAGCATCGAGATCAAGAGGATGAATTATACGATAACCATATGCCATAGATTCATCATTATTGCGTTGCAATTTTTCAACCTATCCGAACGTCGGGTACCATTACTGGATGGTCACATCGATTGGTATAGAAAATTGATTCCTATGCTATCGACTTAGAATTCAAACCTATAGGATCATACATAATAGGAGTTCCTACTTGATCTAATGGCTAATCAAGAGTTCCAATGGTCTAGGATTCTATGGTCAAGAGTCTCACTGGATTGGGACTCTGTGACTAGGAGTCCTACTAGACTGAAACTCTATCTTTGTGGATTCCACTGGACTGGGACTCAGAGTCCTACTTATCTAGGACTCTCTGATCAAGAGTCCAACTAGTCTAGGACTCTATGATTGCGAGTTTCATTCGTTTGGGATACTGGGTTCAAGAGTCACACTTATTTGGAACTCTTCAGGAGTTTCACATTAATGGAACTCTATTACCAAGACACCCATCCAATTGAAACTCTATATTTATTATAGGATTAATTAGCAATTTGATTACTGATTAGCTCAATTTGATTGAGCCATGAGGATTTGATCAAGTTTGATTGAATTTGATTCGATTGGATTTGACTCAATCTGGTCATGAGATGATCTAAACGCTAGGAAGATTTGACCATGATTTGATCAGAGGCTGGATCTAATTAATTTCTAATTTAATTAAAATTTTATTGGATTAAGTTAAGCCTAATTTAGTTGAATTTAATCTGGTCTAATTGGTTTAAATTAATTAGTTTGGTTGAAACCAATTTGGACCAAGTTAAATGAGATTTGAATTCACTCTCCCTAGTGCCCATCATATTTGACTTTCCCATCTTGACCCATGCCTCATCTAGAATTTACGTAAGTTTTTCTCATGTAGAAATGGATGTGCGCCCTCCTTTTCTTCTGCCTTTAACCCGGTCCAAGAGTTGGATCAAGTTGAAGTTGGTTTTGAATTTTGAATTCAAAACTATTGGTTAACTCCCTAACTCCCCATCCTTATCCATTCACCTCTCCATGCCCCCTTTTGGTTTTATTGCACATTTTGATGTGCTTTTCAACGTGGGCACATAGAAGGAGAGTCCTTCTGCGCATTATCCACTTGAGATGGGCGTTACATAAGGATGAGAAGGTTTTTGAATTTGAAATTGGTTGAGAGGTTGAAACAAGTTCAACCTCCAACCCTTATCCTTCCCACGCGTTCTTCCCATCTATCTCATGCTAATTAAAGCTGGATTTTTTTTGGGCATGCGTAGAGAAGAGAGTGGGAACGTGAGGGGTGTTCTAAGAAAGAAAAGTCAAAGAAGGGCACATGTCCTAGGGGTGAGAAAAGTCTAGAGAGGAAGAAAGTTGTTCTCTACGCCTATTACTCTTCTCTTACACCATTCATTTTTTCCTTCTTTTATCACCCATTTGAAAAATGTTTTGAGAAGAGTGTGTAGCAAATTAGAGAGTCCACAATCCATGAAAATTTGTTTCATGGAAAAACTCCATTGATAGAGGGCGTAAGAGGGATTCCAGCTCGTCAGGGTTTTTTGGGTGAGTGAAACCCTAGTACTAGATCTCTGGGTTCGGATGGAAAGATCGTGTGTGCTGTGAGTATCGAATTGCCACCAAATTTGAAATATCACTTCATCATCCTTCGAAGCACACATTCTGATTTTTTATAGTATCCAAAAAATCAAAAAAAAGATGATCAATTAGATCAATCATGATTAGCCGTCGAAGGCCCCAGATAAGAAGCTAGCACTCTGATAGAGCTGATCAAGACTAGGAACTCCATGTGGACCAACCGTAGAGGGCGGATAAGTGTGCGGCTATAGCGCAATACCACAGCTTCTTTCAGTAGATTTAGATCATGAAGATCATCCATCCGCACAAAGATATTAAGGTCTGAACTCGTATCGGTCAGCAAATATAATTTGCTGATTGATCACATTTAAATTTTAAATTATATATTAGCATGTCTAGATCCTGAGTAGGATAATTGATTAGATCGATGCATACTATAGAATTAATATTAAATTAATTTTAGCTTCCACTGTAATTAATTCAAAAAAAAAAAATCGAAAAGCATGCCTAAAATTCTGCTCGATTTCCTACACTTATACCCAATGGATTTAACCCATTCATGTGGATCAACCAATGTCCACACATCGTTGACCTTCATAGACTCTATTTTGGATTTCATGGCCTCAAGCTATTTTTTAGAATGGGATCTCTGCATAGCATCCATATAGGTGATCAGATCCTCATCGTTCTTATCGAGTTCGATGAGATCACCGTTCCGGACCAAGAAATGATAGTATCTATCCGGATGATGCGATACTCTACCAAATTATCTTAATGGTACAAGTACATTAGGCTCCAGATCTGATCTAATCATATCCGACTCAGGTTCAGCTACAAATGTCAGTTTTTCTATCTATTGAACTTCATCAAGTTCAACCTTAGAGGCAACAGTTTCTTCACCAAGGAACTTCTTTTTCAGAAAGATTGTTTTAAGACTAACAAACATCTTTTGTTCATCAGCATGATAGAAAAAGTATCCTTTGGTCTCTTTTGGATATCCTATAAATGTGTACTTATCAGACCTAGATCCAAATTTATCTGTAACTAACCGTTTGATATAAGTCGGGCACCCCCAAACCCTAAGGTGTAAAAGTGCTGGCTTACATTCTGTCCATATCTCATATGGATTCTTAACTTTAGACTTACTTGGAATTCTATTTAATAGATAGCAAGCCGATTCGAGTACATGTCCTCAGAAGAATATTGATAAGCTGGCAAAATCCATCATGGATCGGACCATGTCTAACAGAGTCTGATTTCTTCTTTCAGACACACCATTATGCTATGGTGTTCTTGGAGGAGTCCATTGGAAGAGAATCACATTTTCTCCTAAATATGTGAGAAACTCACTAGAAAGATATTTTCCTCGAGCAGACCGAAGAATTTTAATACTTTTTTCAGTTTATTTTTCTACTTCACTTCGAAATCGTTTGAACATTTCAAATGAATCCGACTTATGTTTCATCACATAGACATATCCATATCTAGATAGATCATCTATGAAAGTGATGAAGTAGAAATATCCACCTCTAGCACTTATACTCATAGGTCCACATACATCAATATGTACTAGACCTAAGAGCTCAGTAGCTCTCTCATCCTTTTCAATAAAAGATGACTTGATCATTTTACCAAGAAGACAAGACTCACAGATTGAAAGTAATTCACAATCACCGACTTTGAGGATTTCCTCTTGAGTCAACATGTTTATCCTATTCTTTTTTATATGACCTAGCCTACAGTGCCATAAGTAGATATCTAATACAATATCTAATCTAGGATGCTTACCAGTTGAATAGACTACATTAATAGATTGTGATAGCATATACATACTATTGTTTAAATGTCCACAGAAAATAGTAACACCATTCATAATAATATTACAAACTTATTTTTTTATTGAAATTTCATAATCATTTTTTGCCAGAAGGCCTACAGAAATGATATTTAAAAAGAAAGTGGGACAGAAATGACAATCATAAAGAGCAATGACATGGAACTCAAATACAAGTTTCATGATTCCTAAAGCTAGAACTAGAACTGATCTTCCATCTCCAATGTTTAGGAACCTTTTGCCTTGAATCTCCTACTAACATGCAACCCCTGTAATGAATTACAAATATGGTAAGAGCTATCGGTATCCAATATCCGATCAGTAATATCACAAATAAAAAATTTGTAAGGAGTTATTATATAAATATCTAACCCAGCAACAGCTTGCTTCTTTCTCTGCCTGTTCGGATCCAGAGAGGCAATGTACTGAGGATAGTTTTTCTTTCAATATCCCGCTTCTTACAAAAGAAGCATTCAACTTGACTCTTATCGGGCTTGATCTTTCTGATCTGACTCTGCATAGATGTCTCAACCTGAACTTACACTTTTTTTGTCTTCTTCTTGTTCTTTTTTTCTTTTTTAAAGGATCAAGAATCAGAAAACGAACCTCCCACTAAGTTCATCGACTCCTTGTGGAGTTGGTGATCCTTCTCAAAGTTCTGAAACAACTCCAGTAATCCATGGTAGTCTACTTCAAGCTTTATCATTTTGAAATGAGTGAGGAATGGAAGATAAGACTTGGACAGCGAGTTCAGTATTACATCTTTCCTAAGCTACTTATGCAAAAAAAGGCCGAGCTTGCTCAATCGCTCTATCAACTTGATCATGTACAGTACATGATCAGTGACAAAGGCACCGTCCCACATCCTAGCATTAAAGATGGCATAACTAGTATTGTGCCTTTCAACGTCATCGGGTGTGCCAAAAAAATCCTCCAATATTTGAAGCATATCTTTTGGCTAAGCCATCTCAAATCTGCGACTGAACTTATCGCTCATAGTAGCCAGCATAATGCAGTGCACCATGATTCGATCACTGAGCCACTTCTGATAAGTATCTCTAACTATTCTACGTGCATTGACAGCTAGCTCCTCAAGTGCAGGATCCATCAATACATATAGGATCCGTTCATATTCTAGAACTATCTTCAACTTTCGGTATCAACTACCAAAGTTGGATTCCATCAACTTATCATTATCCAATAATGATCAAAGCGATAGAAAAATAGCCACATCTGCATAAAGAAAAATCAAAATCTAATTAGTAATTAATTCATTAAATCTAAAGATTTAGATCTTAATCAAAATATTCTTCCACTATTTTATTCGAATTGATAGCTTCTACCTCTAATTCGAAGAATTACCTTAATTCCTTAGTGGATACTAGAATCTATATAGACTGCACACGAGCCCAACTTTAGTTGGCCAATCCATGTACATCTAAGGATACATTCATAGTCAATTATTTCTCTAAATAATTTTTAGTAATTAAATTTTTGCCCCAGCTCCTAATCAGTAGACTTTGGCCTTCACTAAAAAGGTCCGATTATGTCCAACCATTAACATGATCATACTTGACCCATCAAATCAATGAATGATTAGGCCAAACTTTGGTTGGCTAACCTAACCACCATTTAGAAAGATGCAGCCAAAAAATCATATAATGAATAATAATTTTATTAGTCGATAAACACCAAGCCTTTGGACCTCCAATAATTATCTAGCTAATGGATCCATTATCACCCACTTAATAGGAGGCTATGATCTAGTTATCACAATAACTATTTTATTTTAAGGATCTAATAATTTTAGAAGATTTAATTTAAAGAAGAGGAAAGATCAGATGAACCAGCTTGTCATGATCCTTCCACTGGCCTTACCAAGTCAGCTTAAGAGAGACCACTAATAGGCTGGTCTGGGAGCACCTAAATCAGTCACACTGATTTACCTAGCTAACATGGGTCAGCTTGAATAGTCAAGTGATTCAATCAAAATATAATTTCACCAAGAGATCAGATAAATTCGATCAGTGGGAAGGTCTGCCAAAGCTTATCATAGACACCATCAGAAATGGCTAGGTAAACAGACTGTCAATTAAAGACTACTAGTTCGATTTATTTTAGACACCAACTGATTTAATTAGTCTTGATTAGATTAACCTAATAATTTGTGCTAGATCGCGTAACCAAGAATCAAGTCCATCTTGGATCTCGTTAAAGATATGAACTTGACTAACTACAACTATTATAATTGATCTAGAGAATTCTTGACCTAATTTAAGACAATAATTGATTAGATTTAATCAATTCTCTAATTAAGTCCATTGTTTAACCTAATCCTAAGTCTAACCCAATTAATGGACCTAATTTTCACTAACCCATTTAACCCAATGTGTTATGATTTGTGTCTTAGAATCTTCAATTCACAATCCTAGATCCTAATCAAATAATTTCTTAATTCTTAATTAAATTTTGGACTGAGGGTTGAGATTCGACTTTTTGAAAATAATTTTTATATTTATAAAATATTTTTACAATATGATTCTACCAACCAAGTTGCATGGTTGATTCATAATTAATATGCAAGTAAAATAAACATGAAACTACTTTAGATCTAATCTAAATAGGTTCATGTAAATGAAATAGTTTCAACTCTAATCAATCATAAATTATCTTAGATCAAATCTAACATATTTATGATGATTAAAATTATATTAAAATATTTTTAATCAAATCATAAAATTTCTTAGATCTAATTTAAAATTTTATGATCAATATTTTAGATCAGCATGTACTAAGACAATATCTCTACTATAAGGGTAAACCTTACAGCAAGACAACCTTATAATCAGTCCGTGTAATCTAAAACTTTTATTTTTATATTTAAAATTTTTTAAATCTAATAAATCATAAATAAGATCATATCAAATCTAATAAATTTATGATAAGCAATAGATCTACACGAACTAGGATAACCTCTCCACTATAAGGGATAAACCTTACAGTAGGACAATCTTATAATCAGTTCATGTGATCAAAATTTTTAATTTTAAATTTAATAATAAGATTATAAATTAGATCTAATCTAAGAAATAATCTAAACATGCATATAATCATGTAATAATCAATCTAGGCTCTGATACCGATTAAAGGAACCAGATCTAGGATTTAAGGACTGGATCTTGAAACTTTTCAAGATCAGACAGCGAAAGACTAAAATTAATTATAATTAATTTTAAATACTAAAAAATATCCTAGATCTAATGTACTATTGCATGATTAAGGTGTGATATTAAATAAAAAAATTAAACATAAAGAAAAAAATAAAATATATTGATAATATCAACATGCATCTACACTACATCTAATACAGGTATGTAAAAATAGATCAGATCTATTATGCAAGTTAGACATTCTAACTTGCTGATCTAGGATTGAGGATGATGTTACAAGCCGCACATACGTCTGATCTCTAGGAGTCGTCCACACGAGCCCACGAACCATGATCAAAAGTCCTACATAGGAAATCAGCACAGTATATTAGTACTGTGCTGATCCTTCTTTGACGGTCGATCCGGTGCTTCCTTCTTTTAGATTTGGACTCTTCTAAAGATGAGAAAGAGAAGAGATTACTGATCTAAGATACTCTCAAATAATCTCAAAAGGAGGAGAAAAATAGATGAACAAGACAATCCTAAAAGAAAATCCTCTTCTTCTTCTTTGTTCTCTCACCTAGACATCTAATTTCGTATCTATGAAATCCCCATGCCCTAATACTCTTTCTTCCTAATTTTCACATGCCCCAAAGGTCTCTTAATGGTCTAGAATAAGTCTAAAAATCAATCCAAAATTCATCCTATATAGAGAGATATAGAAGAGTCCTTATTAGATCAAACTCTTAGATTAGGAAAGACCAAAATAAGCAACTAGTGAGAGCACCCAACACTTGGGCGCCCCCTCCTTTCTTTTTGGCATGGACCACCATCAGATGTTGCATAAAATCCCTCCCTTTCCACCAAACAAAAGAGATAAAATAGGGAGAAGAGGGCGGCATGCAAGGGAGGAGTTTTAGTTTCCTAAAATTTTTTCCAAAGAAAAATTCAAATCATATTCAAACTTCCTCCTTTGACTTGATCCACAATAAATTACCATAACAAAAAATGAGGAGAGGTGTGGGCATGCATGAAGTCCAAGGAGAGGGGAGTTGTCATCAAAAATGAAGAGAGAAAAGGGCATGGGGGTGTTGGGACTAAGGTGGCGCAAGGAGGGAAGTTCCTAGTCTCACTAGGATTCTTATTTTGACTTGGTCAAACATGGTTTCTCAAATCAAGTCAAACCAAAATTAATTCAATCCAATTAAATTAAGTCCTAAACTAATTAAGAACTTAATTAAATTAAATTAAATTAAATTAAATTCTAATTTAATTAAAAAATTAGGTTGATCCAAGTTCTAGTAGAAATAAGATTAGTTCTTTCTTATACTTGGCTTATCCAATAAACCAATTGAACTTGATCCAATTAAGTCCAAACCAAATCTAATTAAATTATATTTAATTAGACTTAATCTCAGCTCTTTGGCTTAATTAATTAAGCTAATTAATAATTTAATTGCTAATTAATCCTTCTACAATACTTGTACTAGGTTAAATATCAATCGTATTGATCGTTTAACCTTAAAACGATTCTTAATCGTTGATCAACTATCGGATCGGATTATGAACTCTAATGTGTGTGACCTCATAAGTTCGAACCTAAGTTGGTAATACAAAAATAAATTTCTATACCAATCGAAGTAACCATCTAGCAATAATACCCGATGACTGGATAGATCGAATGTATAAAACAACATCCTTAAAACTTATATGGATATAGTTTTCATATAATTCATCCTCTTGACCAAAATACTTGTAAGACACCTCAGAGTTCAACTGTCAACTCTGATCAAGCTATCCACATTGTATTTTAAAATACCAAATTCATCTAATGGATTATCCTAACCAAGATTTTGCTATATTGAAATACAGTGATACATTCTTCTTCAACTCTTGGAGTGGTCAATTTCATTTTGATCACGCATCGACTTCACAAGTACTTGACTGTGCCCAGAAGTCTTCCATTACTGAATTAAAATTCAGTTAGTCCAGTACCAAAGTACAGTGAGTTGCTTATAAATCACTGAGGTAATCTTAGGTCTAAGGGACACTTATACCTATATCTCATCAAAGATATTTTCGACAGTAGAATGCTCTAGAGTTGATCATGTTCAATGATGATGTATCCCTACATCTCACCTGTAGGTCATACCAATGTCTCCATACTTCTTGGTTAAGAGGATAATCAACTTATATGACATACAGCGATCTATGCTTGATAAATATTATCGTTTTTATTAACAGCCTATCATTTGGTCATGAATAGTTTTAAAAACTAATAAATAAATCTTCTCTTTATCGAACCTAAATAGTCCTAAGAACTTCATCACAACAATGAAATTCGTTAGAAGATGAAAACTTATGATAAAAATATCAAAAAAATATTTTATTAATTAATAAATTAATTATAATTATAATATAGTTCAACCGTCAATAGGCTGACGTTAGCTTTGGGACACATTTTTCAATATATACATGGGCTTGGTGAGTGCTTTCTTGTACTAGGTTAGCCAAAGAAGTTTTTGGTCGGGCCTAATAATTATATATAAATACATAGATTGTATTAGAATTTTATTGAGGATTGGAATACAGATCTTTTCATCCTCAATCTCTCTTCTCTCTTCTCTCTAGTATTGCCGTCCCAGGATTCTTAACGAAGTTCTAGAGAGGAGGTGCCTCCCTCAAGCCCTAGGAGGAAGATGCTCTATCACAGATCTAAGTGGTAGATCAGTGAAGTTGTCTTTAAAATATATATATATATTATAAATAAAAATAATATTTTTAAATATATATATATATATATTTGAGTAGGCTCGTAAGCTTTCGAGTCGAGTATCCTACTACTCGAGTTCGAGTAGCTCGCGAGCAGTTTGACTCATTTACATCCGTATTTGATAACATCCCTAAAAATTAAGATAATATAAATAAAATCGGTATGTTACTTTTACCTAAAAATACAACAAAAGATACGCATATCTATATGTTGCTAATAACAGGCAGGTGGTGGTTCCATTGCATAAATAAGCATATGCGTTTTGGGATAATTGCCTACATCCTTCATGTACTAGTTCTACAGAATTTTGCTTTGTAAACATCATGTTTCTAGGTCAACCAATGTGCACCTACACTTTGTCCTAACGAGAACCCACTCAAAAAACCTTCATACTTTTATATATTTTGCAATACCTATAAAGCATTTATAAAACATAAGTTTTTTATTATAATTTTTTAAACTTTTGAAAATTATGTAAAATATTTTGGGCAACACGGTGCACAAAATATTTCTCAACAAATAAAATATCATGGAAGCCTATCCAAGGATTACCAAAGTGGACGAGCAAAATAAAGAGTCTAATCCAAGGGTCGCAGATTCCACATTAGGGTCAGTCACTTGGACTACATGCTGCATAATGCTCGTACAGATTGACGTACTAGTCATAATTTAATTTTTAGGTCTTCCATTATCCCCTACAACACAGTACTCATGATCCAAGGTTATTTATTCATTTGCTAACGAACTGGGTGTAAGATTCCCTTGCTTTTGTTTCTAACTTTGCTTCTCGGTTCTATTTTTTGGCAATAGATAAAATTATCCTTCAACTATAAGCAATAGGCACATTTTTTATACAAATATGAATTTGATCGATCTTTTCTGATATACAGGGCATTGGCCAGAGCTTTTTTCTTGGTACCAAGTTAAGCTATGGAAACACTTAGTTCGCAGAAAGAAAATTTTTTCATCAAAATATTTTTTCTAAAAAAAAAAAAATTTTTGATATATTTAATTAATCATAAAAATAATATATTTCAAAATATCTTATATTTGATTAAAATTATATAAAATATTTATTATATTTTTAATTAAGAAAAAAAATTATCTCACTTTATTCCTGATGTTAAAGATATTTTTATAAAAAAAATCTTAAATCCCTTCTTATGAAAAAACCAAAAATGCATATGGATCTTTTTTTTCACATAAACAACGTCACTTTCCAATTCTTTTCCTTTGAAAATTTCAACCAAATAAAAAAAATTTGTCCTACTTTTCATAGATCATATTTTCTCTCTCTATTTCTATAAACCAAACGAGCCACAGGAGTATACCGTTTTACTATTCCATTGTATGGTCAAAATTAAATTCCAGTCCTACATTCAATTCTATCAGATATGCCACTGAAGGAACGAGCTATTGTACATGATTCCAGGGGAACAGCTTACCACGAAGTACAAATCCCGGACGCAGCCAGCCACTTGTCCCTCGCCATCCTGCCACGTGACGCCCAAATTCCCAACCAGCCAATCCCTACCCTCAAAACACTGAACGCACCCACTTACACACCCTCCCACCAAACCATGCAGACCCCACACCGCCCTCAAGTGAGAGAGCGTTACTTCCCACGATTCCACCAGCTGGGTGCCCCTCTCTCTCTCCCTCTCTTTCTCGCTCCCACTCTTTACTCACTTCCCGACAACCATCCCCTCCTGCATCTTCTCCCACCCCTCTCCATCAGTCGCCCCCCGCCAACCATCAGACCCCCACCCTCTCACTCCAAAACCTCGGGCAGAGCGAGACAAAACCCCAGTCCAACTCGAAACCGCCAGCCCCTTTGCACTCCCCTCGCATGTGTAGCCGCGCATGGACTCCGCTATGACACTTGGCCTGCACCTATTCGTTTCCACCGCCCACAGCCCCGGGGCCCCTGGCTGGAAGCCACAAGCCTCCCCTGAACACCCCCAAGAAACCCCATCCCGGACGGCAAATGTTTAGAGAGAGAATGTGAAACCAACAAAGAAACACGGAAGAAAGAGAGAGAGGGGAAACCCCTTCTCGTCTTGCCACCCGATCACGGTACAGGTCCCTTAAATCTCCCCACTCCCCGCCTACGTGTCCTTCTTCCACAGCCCACCTCTCCACGTACCCAACCCTCGCACACGTGCCACCTCCCCCGCCCTCCTCCAACCCCGTCCTGGTGCCCTCCACCCATTGGCGCACCCGCTCTCTAAAACCCCCCACCACCCCCCTTCTCTCCCCCCCCATCGCACAGAGTGGGGAGAGAGAGAGAGAGGAGCCATGGCGATGCTCCAGTCCGCCGTCGACGTGGCCAAGACCCACGAGATCATGGCCCGCTTCCGGCCCATCGCCCCAAAGCCCGCCCTCCCCCGCTCCCCGACGGCCCATCCGACCACCACTCCCCGTCCCCCTCCTTCGCCTCCGCCGCTGCCCTCCACCTTCGCGCCCGCCCCTGCCGCGCCCGCAAACGCGGCCGCTCCACCCTCGCCTCCCTCCCCTCTAAGCGGCCGCGCACACCCTTCTTCCCCCCACTCCTCCCTTCCACCGCCCCGGCCCAACTGGACCTCGCCCGTGGGCACCCCCATCCTCCCCACCATCTCTACCCCCGAAAAGCCTCCCATCAAAACCTCCGGCGACCTCCTCACCCTCTCCCTCCTCCAACCGACCCCCTCGCCGGACGCCGACCGGGACCTCGCCCCTGTCGCCCGCCCACAAGGAATTCCCGTCGAAAGGGACCTCCTTCAGAAGCTCCAGCAGCCCAAGGTCATCGTGCCCCAACCCGTCCGGCCCGTGGGCTCGAGCATCACCATTGGGCCCATCACCCTCGACCCCGGCCCCGCCCCGCCGGCGCCCACAAGGAAACCAGAGGACGTAGAGGAGGAAGTGGAGTCCGACCTGCTCCCGGCGGTAATTTCCGACTCCCGGAACCACGTCCGGCTCGCCAATTCTGCTTACAAGGAGATGGTCGGGCAGCCCGAGTGCCCGTGGCTCGACTCGATGGTTCCCGTTGGTGGCCACAGGATCGGGATGCGGCTGGCGTCGAGGAGGATCAGCGGAGCAGTGATGCTCGACCTGTCGGAGTCGTCGGTGCCGCTGACGTCCAAGGGGTTCTCATGCAGGGCGAGGATACAGTGGACATGCAACGGCACCAAGACCTTCATCAATGCGCCTTGTGATGTGAGAAGGCTCTCCTGCGACTCCAAGGATTACCTCTTCACCTGGAGGTTTCGCACCGCTGAGGCTTCCGTCAGCTACTGCAAAGCCTGAATGGCTCCTCATTGTCTTACATCTTTGCTGTTATCTTATGTAAATGATATAAAGAACAGAGTGCTAGTAGAAGAGATACTAGAGACTGGAGTGTATAGAAATGAAATCATTTATATTTAATATTTATTTATTATTAAATGCGCCAGAGCTCGTTAGTGTTGAGGACGCGCATGCCTTAAGTTTAGATGCAAAAGAGAAATCAGAAGCCCAAGTACTACAATGAAAAATAAAAAGAAAAAAAAAAAGAATAAGATGTTTTCTCCCCACGACCAAAGAGAGGACGAGAAAGATTGTTTCTGTTCTTCTTCAGTCTTTGGGGGACCCTTCCACTGGAAATTGCCCGCGTAAGCTTTGACCAATGGAACGAGAAATTTCAGAACAGATTAGACTTCAAGCTTAAGCGACCCAGAAAAAGGAACAAATGGTACATCAGAACAGTATGAAATGGACATTTCACTGATAATAGCTTGACAATTAGATGAATAAAGAAAGATTGGACGACAAGGTTTTACGCAATCTAGCTTAACCGAATCATGAGGCTACCATGCAAGAACGACAAACGAAAATGCTTCTTAAAAATACAGAGGTTTTTGATTGATGACCAGAGATAACCAATGATACCTCAAAGTACGTACTGGCAGTTGCTATGAAAAGGAACACCACCCATGAAAGGAACACTGAATAACAATTTGACAACGATAAATAACAAAAGTCTCGACGACAAAATTTTATCCAATCTAGCTTCTCCCGATCATGAGACTACCATGCAAGAAGTAAATTTTGTGAAAAGAGAGCTTCAATTTATTCAAACAGGACTGCAAAGATAACATCAAAAGATTGATTTATCTAAGACGGTCGGTTGATTTAAGAAACAGAAGAAGAATGACTCGGAAGACACTATCCTAAAACAAATTTCCGACTCTCATCTCGGTTTCACCAAAAATCCTGCTCCAAAACATTGTCAGAATATTCTCTCTTAGAGAGAGTTGACAGTGTGAAAGAAATAGCGACAGAAAACATTAGAGGAGAAATAGATTTTGGAAAAGACAGAATTTTTGGAGGAAGAAAGAAGAATTAAATCGTTTATTTTCAGATACCCCAACGGTTAGAACTTATGGCCTTTTATAGACCGTGAAAAAAGTTAGTAAACAGTAATTTGATTGATTGACCATGAAGGGAAGCAGAAAAAATATAAAGAGAAGAAAAAAAAAACATAAAATATCAACAATCATTGCACATGCGCCACAATCCCACATGCGAGCTGAGTTAGGCCGTTGCGTGCATATGTGGCATAAAACTTATTTCCATCCATGGCCTAAGCAAAGGTGGACAAAAGAAGATGATTTATAAACATCAAGAAACAATTGTTTCTTTCCAATATAAGATTAAAAAATCTTATAAAGGAAAAAAAAAAAAAAAATTTGAGTGTTCCCACCAAAAGCTCCAACAGATGCTACTTATGATGCCTAAGAAAAGCACGTACCGGCACTTGTTATGAAAGGAACACTTCACGAGGGGATAAGCAACGAAAGCCTAAACCACAAACTTTTACGCAATCTAGCTTCATCCAATTAATCACCAGGTTACCATGCAACAACGACAAACGGACAAGCTTCTTAACCGTAAAGCCTAAAAACTTTTAGGCATTTGCACGCAATCTAGGCCAACATAGAAATTTGTGACCGTTGGAATCAAAACAACAGTTTTTTCCCAGAGATTATTTAAATTTTAAAAGATCAGCAACCTGAAAGAACCATTTCAAGATCTTTTCAGAATCCATGTCTTCAGCGGGAGCATAACTGATGTTGGATAACCAAGCGGCTACGTGTTGCTAGAACCATGACCTGTCCATTTGAGTCCGCCAAGGATCACCTAGAGGATAAGCAACAAACCCTGTGCATTTGTAATTAAATAAGTGTGACCACCGACCATGGCATTTTGAACATCTGCTGTCATTTTATTTGTTAACATCATAGCACCTAAGGATGAACAGAGCATCCCTTTGATCATAAAATTTGCAGGCAAGTAATCTCATCCCCGAAAGGAAAAATAGCAAAACAAACAAAAAGAAATTGGACCTGCTAACCAATGCACAAAAGCCTTCCGGACTCTACCTGGAGAAAATTTTCAACATCCACTTTCCAATAAACAGCAATTGTAATAAGATCATCATAGAAAATTGACATTGTCTTCCCATTCTAGCTAAAGCAAGCATGTTGCTTGATCGTTCTCTTAGAGTAGTGTCATATAAATGTATTTGGCTTAAAGCACGAACACAGCCTGCAATGCCTGCTTCCGTTAGTCATCTCCCAATTGTGGAATAATAGCTTTGCAGACACAAAAAGAGGCTCTACTTTCCCTTCAATTTATGTTTTATAATTCTTCATTTCAAATGTCCATTTCTTGAGAAAAATTGCTCCAAAGGTCCTCATCGGCAAGAATCCACATCAGCAATTCTAACAACACCATGGGCCAGATATCTCTTGAGAAACTGTAATCGACGAAATTTTGATGGTCTCACATTATGTGGATGTTCGAGATGAGCAGGCTCTGAAGACATCAACAGCTGATACTTATGGCTCTACTCTAAGACTAATAAACAAATAAAAGATTTCCACATAGGACAACAAAAATGCATGTAGCTAGTTATCCAACAACTGATAATGCCAAAAACTTAAACATTGAACCACCAACACAGACCCAAATATGAGGTCTGATGTATGGATCAGAATATGCAACATTCAAGTGTGGACATAAACTGGCTGCCTGTCTACCCAATACCAACATCATTTAAATAAGAGCCAATTACAGGTATCCTGGATGAGATTATGGACAAGACAGCTGCACAAAGAAAAATTGTGCTACCAAGAGTCTAGACATTTCAATTATTTTTTTCTTATACAGACACTTGGATACTTGTACATCTGATGGCAAACCTTGAGACTACATATCAGTAAAGCATCATGTCATCATTGTTGAAATATCTACTTTTGGCGTTTATACATAAAAGTTTTCAAGTCTAGCATGACAGCCCTCTGCTTAGCAACCAGATGTTTTGGGTTTGAATCTTCAGTGGCGCATCCTCAAGCATTTGGACTTGGATAATTTACATGACAATGGGTCTACCCCACATTCGCACAAAAAAAAAAACAGAACATCCAGAAATTTTTTTATTAAGCCTATCAAGTTATAAAGCAATTGGTCCAACAAATTATTCATTAGATATATAAATTTGTACATATTTTCTCTCAAAAAAATTAAGTTTGCATATATTCATAACACGTCCTTGTAATATGGATGTGTCCCCATATCTGAACTCTTCTGAACACTCGAGACTAGGGTCACGTTTGTTGGTAACATTGCCATGAGACCAAGAAGGCAAAACAATAAACAGTAAGGTGGATCAATCCAATTTGCCATTTACATTCATTGCAACTCAGGAGCAACCTCCAAGATTCTCCTAGACTTGGAACGGGGTGTAGATAAGAGGGCAAGGTCTGATAATGTAGATGCATAAATTGGAAGACAGTTAATTGAAATATGGGCTCTATAATTCCAACAGACAAAAATTGTGAGTGGTCTATGAATATGCAACATTTGATAAACCCACCAAGATATAGAAAAGATGGGCCAGACTACCAGCATTGCCACAACACTTCCACTGTAATCAAACAAACCAGACATACCACAAATGGTCCGATGAAAGTAAAAGGTCTTTGGGAATAATTCAGATGCATGTGGGAACCTTTTATTTGTTTATGCACATCATAGAGCTTACGAGATAAACATAGCTGTTGGTTAACATCAGATGCTTGAGCAACACCAATCACCAGCAAAATGGTTGGCTCATGAGTCACGATCAAATTATAGGGATTTGAATCCAAAAACAGCAAACATTTGACATCAATGACCAGTGAAATGAAGGTACAAACCTTCCCTTTGCCCATCTCCCATACAAATAATGACTAGAAAAGGCATCTGTCTACTGGATCCACTCTGGTCTTTTGTGTAAGCTTTGGATCATCATTCCTAATGCCAATTACTCATGTTTTGCCATCATATCAAGATTGTTTGGGATTCACCAATTTGTTTACGCTTCTTAGCAAGGTTTTAAATCCCGAAGGATAGGGCTGTCCCAATTTTTTCATGAAACGGGATGCACCGGCATTCCACCCCATTCCAATACTTGGGACAAGAGATGTCCCAAGACATCCCGATTAGGATGCTGGGACGATGGTGAGACGGTCCTGTCCCGACGCATGGGATGCTACCACGTCTCGGTGCCCCACAGGGCGTCCCACTAAGACCTGAATCCTTACTTCTTAGGAAATCTTAATCGATCATTGGTTGCTCTACAATCTGCCCAGAATAATAGATTCCATCCTAAATTTCTTCAAATGCGACATACACCTAAATTATTTCTTATGTCATAGTTTTTCTATGATCTGTGGCACCATCTTTCTGATTGACTTTTTAGCCCCAATATAAGGCTCCTTTTAGTCAGAACTTTTTTGGTGATGCCTCGTTATCCTACTTGTTGAATTATACAGGTGTAGAGCTTGCAGAGCACCGGTCAGTTCTCAAGTGAGAAGTGAGATAGTGCATCTGCTCCTCTAATCTTATGTATAAGGACTTTTTTGCGTGTAGATATTCTAAATTCGCTTTTTCGCATGTATACAGTTGTAAACTTGCAATTTATATGTAGAACCTTGTAAATTGCTTTTCATCTGTCCAATGGCATTGGATTAGGTGATTAACTATAATTCAGTTGGGTTAAAAGACAACTCAGCCAACAAAATTATGACTAGCTCCTGTTTGACGTTAGTATTTACGATATTTCAAAGGACATTTAAGCAAATGTGCAAGGCAAATTTAGACTTCTTGCTGCTAACAGACATCTTCCTATTCCTAAACAGCTTATCAACCAGAAAGTATGTACACCAAAAAGCTACTTGCATAAGTATACCAGCCAATAATAAATTACGAGGTTATATACCTGAAAAGCCATGCCTCCGTTCCAACACAACAGAGATGGTGGATTAATATGGCAATCTGCAGAGAAAAACATTCCGGGACATTGTCATATGCTACCACCTATTCTGCAACACTTGTGGAAGAACATCGGTACTTCCATAATCCATACTACATTTCAGTTGTCCACGCAACTCAAAGAAGCTCTCTTCTCAGACATAACCTACTCCAGTAACCTGGACCATAGAGAGTTCTACATGTTTTTTAACCAAATGTTCATGTTGTTTGTTCATACCTTAACAAGGAGCACCCATTTAGGACCATCAACATATCATAAAGCACTAGTTAGTTATTTAATAGTCATTAAATGAAATATTGTCCGATGTGGCAGCTCTCTTGTTTCCTCCTCTTCAAAACTCCATATTACTTCATTCTGTTAGATATACCAGCGAATCATACGGCACATTGTTGTTATTATTTAAAGATTTCCTTTATCACACTTCATGCATACCTGGATTTCTAGGATATGCTACATGCACGCTGATAAGCGTCTAGGAACCATACGTACTTGACACAAGTTTTTACAAATTTTCTAAGTTATACAACACTTGATAATGTAATTAGACATCTCCATATTCTTGATGATAATTCATTACATATCAACAGGTCACACCGTTTCTCAATAAAAACAGGATGGCAGGAACTAATCATAAATGGGGATGGATTTGCACATGGAGAATATGGCCGTACTAGATTATTTATCACATTTATTAGCTACAGAAACAGCAAGAACATCCTGAAAAATCATGATCTTTTTGAAGCAAACAATCTTTGATAATTTGTTTTGAATTTAGAATCATAACGGCATCAACTAATTGTAAATAGGAGAAGATGCTTGAGGAAAGAACAACCGACCTTCAAAAGAGGAGTATGATGTCCCCTCACCTGCAAAAGAGATAACAGTCAAAATGCAAATACCCAGAGACAAATATATCTACTAATTTTATGAGGATAACTGAAAGTGCATTCTTATATTAATTGCCATAATCATAATAATGATACATAGATAGGTTTATATACATAGAAAAGAGAGACCTACAAAAAGGAAAATTCTCTCATAGAAAATAGGTGAATCCACCTTGAAGGTCATATGGCAAACCCTCCTTCCAGTGAGAAGACTCCACATCCAAAGATTTTTCAAGGCTTCTCAGGCTTAGGTACTGTAGCGCATGCGTGTACGTGTGTGTGCGCATGCGTGCTTGAGAGAGAGAGAAAGAAGAGGGAATATCAATGAGCAACCATACACTTCTACAAGGAAACTACTTCAAATTTGGATAGGAGCAAGAAACTGACTTGGGAAGCAGCACCAAAGGGCAAAAAAAAGGGAGAAGTGGAATGCCTGGAAACTGTCTTCATCAAAAGAAACACAAGGCCTTTGATGTGATATCTGCATGGTTCTTTTTCTGAACAAGTTACTGCATTTCTACAGAAATGGCATATGACTCATGAATGTGACAAATGATTAATTATCTTTTGGATGAACTGAAGCTGGTCATACCGGAATACAATAGAACAAAAATATGTTTTGTTCAAGAGAAAGTTCAAAGCATATAATAATGCAAGCATTGGTCCATGTGCCAAAATGAATGTTGGGCACCCAGCCACAGATTTTGGCTACTAAGAGTTTAAAAATCGAGATCAACCATGCTTCATGGCAAGAAACAATAAGAAGTACACTATTAACAGATTATGGTATACAATGCTAAGATGGAATACAACATATCATAAGTCAAGCATTGGTCCATGTGCCAAAATGAATGTCGGACATCCAGCTGGAGATTCTGTTTGCTATGATTTTAAATTGAGATGACCATAAAGCATGGCAAGAAATGATAAAAAGTTTTGAGTATTAACAGATCAGAGTACATGCCATTAAGATGGAAATGAGATGCTTGCATTGAATTAATAAAAATCCTATGTCAAGCATTCAGTTGAACACATCATTCATGATTTAATATGGCCATGATGATTTTCACCACAGATCTTCAGAAAAGTAATAATCTTTATATTAAAAAATATTAGAAGTGCAAAAGGTACAGAGGGATCCCCACACACACTTCCTATTTTCTGTATCTCAATAGCTGTCCTTTGAAGAGCAGATTTACCTCATACAAAAGGAGCCTATGATCTTAATCCTTTAAAAATTATCATTACATAGCTAAGCATTCTTTAGTCTCCGTTATTTTGCTAAAACGTTGGTAATCAGTTTACGGCTAGAATTTGATTCATGAAAATCAAGTGCTGTGATGCTAAAAGGGAAATGGTTGTAACAATAGATGATGTGAGAGTTTTGGTGGATGCAAAGATCTTGATATGGGAAAGCGAGAGTTGAATGGACAGTTTCATTCTCCATGGAGCCAGTTGGTGCATTTGAATGAAATAAAGGGAACATTTTGGGGGGGATTTATAATGTAATTGGAGCATTATCATCATATTAATCAAGAATTAAGATGCCCTACCTCCCTACCGTATCAGACAAATACAGGGCAATAAAAAGGTACCTACCTTTGTATAATTTGTGACAATCCAAGTCAATTCATGTTAGTCCATGCTTATGCTTGCCGGTTAGGCATGCACGGCACTGACCAGAACAGATCCATTTACTTCATTATAGGCATCAACAGCATAGATTGGTAAAATACGATGCCATGCATGCGCACAAGTCATCCAGGCACACAGACAGTATTTTAATTGTTGATCATACATAAAACAAAAGTGGTTTAGAGGGTGTACTAGCATACTATATTATAACATTTATGGGAGAACCTGGGCATGCATTTTTACGTTCTTAAATTAAAAAAATCAAGGCCCCTGTAGTGTGTTAAACTAGTGTGTTTTACACTTCCAAATGGGAAAAAGACAAAACATCAATGACAGCTTTTTAGTCTGGTCAAAGATGCTGACTTTAAACATTTTTGTCTTAGAAATAATGAAGATTCTTCACCACTAAAGAAGATATTGAATATTGCTCTTCAACCTATTCTAAGTGAAAATTCCAATTCCAAGAACCTATGACAGCTTTTTAGTTACAGAACTTTCGGGGTTATTAAGTTCAATTAGCTATTTGGGATATGTTGAAGAATGGTTTTAATTGTATTGAAACCTTGCTTCTACCTAAGCATTGAAACCGTAAGTAGTAACATCAATAGCTACATAAGAAAATTGATTATAACGCTTATATAAATTATAAATCTAACACATAAAATTCTAAATCTAATATTTTTAACAGGTTTTATAATTGCTGCATGCAAGATTGAAAGTATATGACTGAACTTGTATCCACCGGAAAACCTTATATCCAACTAGTGTCATTTTGTCCACTCAGATTTGCTTTATGGAACATTACTTGAATTGATGCATGTGAAAGATCCTTTTCCAATCAGGATGCCATGAAGACATGGCAAATCATTCCTCTAGACCTTCATCTAGCTTATTTAAAACTTGTCTTCCTATTTTCATATCCTTGTGCAGATTCAAGCTCTTCCCCTCAGTTCTCCCTAGATCTAGTAGTGTAGACAAGCCGAGCTGGGTTTGTTCAAGCTTAGTTTGAAATTAATTTTGAGCTGGAAAGTTTAGATCAAGCTTGATTTGTTTACTACAATTCAAGCTTAATTTCAAATCGAAGCCCAATTGATCCACCTGAAAATGCTAAATCAAGCTAGCAATCAATTCAAACTTGAATCAAGCTAGCTTCGAGCTTGAATTAAACCATAACTCAAGCTTGACTTCAAGCCTGCTTCAAGCTTACAAATCCAAATTAACATTTAAGTGATTCAAAAACTAAATGAACATTCGAGTTTGAAATGATCCTAATATCATGGTCTGTTGGATCTTGCTTCAAGCTTATAAATCCAAACTAACATTTAAGTGATTCAAAAACTAAATGAACATTCAAGTTTGAAATGATCCTAATATCATGGTCTGTTGGATCTTATCCAATGGCCACCATCTAAACTAATATAATATATAACATATGTTTTTAATCCTAGTTGAGCCGGGTTTATTTTTGGATTGGCTTGAAATCAATTTCAAGCCCAGATTGCTGGTCAAATCTTGGTTTGTCCGCATTTGATTTGAGCCTGAGCTGAGCTCAAGCTTTTCAGATCATTTATCATCCCGACCAGGATACTCATGTGACCAGTAACCTTGTAACTCACCACTAAACAGATTTTATCACTTTATCACCTACCTATGCAAGTTTATAGAAAAAATGTGATAAAATCAGAATATATCATCCATAAATTTGAAACATCATGGTGGTAGTTGTTCTGTAAATAGTCAGATGTATTCAAAAGAAGGAAAGAAAAAGAAAGAAAGAAATGTGAGATGTTTCCTTAAGTTATATTCTGAAAAAGTCATAATATAATAATTGAAAACAAATTAGATAAACTTCTATACAAGTAAAAGCTTTTTAGTTTAGGTCACCACTAGCCAGTAATGAGGTTGATATTGAATAGTGAGATACTGTACTAAAATGTATAAGTCCTAGTTGATGTAGGATCAGTGTAATCATGCTTAGGTTATAAGTGAGAAGCTGCCCAACATCATCAGAATTTTTCATTTAAAAAACTTAGGAGACTCTATCAAGGTGCTCCAATTGTGCGCAAGTGGAAACTCCATGTTTTGTGATTTTTATTTGCATTAATGAGCTTCTTAATTTCTTTTCTTTAATTACAGAAGCGACAGTCTCTTCTCATCTTATCTTACTGATCTAGCATAGAAAGTGTTGGGAGGTAGGCACTAAGCATGCACCTTTGCTCCACTATCTTGAGCATGTATTTCCATAGCATAAACCTTCTTGACTTTGTTAAACCTATGTTCTTTAAACTTTATGCAAAAGCAATTTTCCTTTAAGTTTTGGTGTGATACAATTATTTGACATCATTGGAAAGCATTTTCAGCTTCATCTAGTCCTCACAAATTCTACTGAAAACTAAAATTAATTGTTGGAGGAGTAAACTCTCGACCATCTTCTAAAAACTAAAAGTAATAAATTATGATAAATATTCAAGTGTCCAACATGTATCCGACTTGGATATGCAACTGACATGGATTCTACGAGCTGGATGTAAGTGTCCAGGTAACACAGCCTGCAATCTAGCTAAGTGATATACTTTTGAAAAGACATTAATTACGTATTATAAGAGAATTCTTCAAGCAAGCAAGCTCTTCATGAAGGACAATATCAAACAAAGAAAACAGTCAAGTCAGAAACATTTTCTATGCACATAATTAGTTTTCCTCATACAAAAGGATCCATAGTTACTGTTAGTGTAGAATTTGGTTGATGCCGGATCGAGCTGGAGTGGAGGAGGACGAGGTCGCCGTCGGTGACCTGCAAAACAAAGTTCTGTCTGGAGTCGGTGGTGGTGACTCCGACGGAACCTTCCGATGATCAAGTCAACTCTTCTGACCAATAGAAATGAAGTGCTCAGGAATGAGAAATGAACTTAGAGCTTTAGAGGAGAGAGGAGAGCTTAGAGGAAACATATCTGGAGGGTTCCTTTTATAGACGGAGTTTGAATGATGGTGACGACCATACCATCTAGTAGCGGACCGCCTAAGCCGCATTGGATTCAGTATGGAGAGAGAGAGATATCGTCAGGCTGATAGTGGAGACCATGTCGTCCAGCCGTGCGCCGCATGGGACTGATTATGGAGAGAGTGGTGTCGCCAGTAGTAGTGGCCATGTCGTCCGATCGTGGGCTGCATGGAGCTTATTACGGAGGAAAAGATGCCGTCAGACTGGTAGTGGCGGCCATACCGCCGAGGTTCGACAACCGTAAGTGAAGAACCTCGGCGTATATCCATTTCAGAGGAGCTCAGACTCTTAAGGGGGATACGTCTGGAGGGGATCATCCGAAAGAAGTTCGGCCAAAAAGGATGTCCGGAAGAAATTCGTCCTCTGGAGGAGTCCATCTACAGGAGCGATCAGAAGGAGTTCGGCTAGGACTCGATCGCTGAGGAGTTCGACCGGGGCTCGGCCACTGAGGAGTTCGGCTAAGACTCGACCGCTGAAGAGTTCAGAAGGGGCTCGACCGCTGGAGAGTTGGCTGAAGGAGTTCGGCTAAGACTCGACCGCTGGAAAATTTGGAAGGAGTTCGGCTAAGACTCGGCCGTTAGGGAGTTCGGTCGGGACTTGGCCGCTGAGAAGTTCGGCCGGCTGAAGGAGTTCGGCTAAGACTCAACCGCTAGGTAGTTCGGAAGGAGCTCAGCCGCTGAGGAGTTCAGAAGGGGCTCGGCCGCTGAGGAGTTCGGTCGGATGAAAGAATTCGGCTAAGACTCGGCCGCTGAAAAATTCGATCGGTTGAAGAAATTCGGCTAAGACTCGACCACTGAAGCTCTTCCGTAACTACCGGTTGCATTAGGCTGAGCATCGGACTGGACTTCGGCAAGAGTGAGGTTTATCCCCAATAGTTATCAAGACCCCTTTTTCATCTCATTTCCAAAATGGACAACAGCTCTAGAAGCATAGAAATCAATTGAGTAAAGCTATAATTTTGGCCAAAAAAAATCCTCTTTTTAATCCACTAATACCTGCAAAGAAATTGTAATAAACATTCTAAAATTCTTATCTCCTCCGTCTAATTTGTCTGCCTAAACAGATCCGAAAGCCCTTATCCCCCAAAAAAAAGCTATTAATAATTCAAACGAATGAATAAAATTTAATAAAAATAAATCAAATTCCTGTGCTTTGGAATCTCATGTAAGATAGATAGTTGCGAATCTCTGGACAAACAGCGAAGTGATTTCGCCTGGGAACAAAAGGAAAGCACATAAAGTAATGAGATTAAGCATGAACAGGACAAAGATCACGCGAATTCGAGAGCATACTCTGCGGCGGAGGTGTTCTTGAGGGATCCCGTAGACGATCCCAATCTCCTTGGGCTTGAGCTCGACTAGGGTATCAGAAGCGACCAATCTCGACTGCGAGAGTTGAGAGGTGCGGGCGAGGAGTAGGCGAGCTAACGAGAGGTTCTTTCGTTGCAGCAACGCGGCCATCTCTCTTCTGCCTCAACGCCAGAAAAAAGGCGGATGTGGGTTTGGCCGTCTTCCCGGAGTTTGGCGATCTCCGATACGGGGAAGAATCCGTATTTTAAGAAGTATGGTGGAGAGCAACCTCCTCCCCCTTCCCAGAAATTCAACAAAATTTCCAAAAATTCAGAAAGAAATAGTACGCCTACCCGAAACCAAGTCGATCGATTAAGTGGAGTTTTGAAGTGTAAATAGGATTTCCTAAGCAGACGTTGGTGAGAAAAAAAAAAACATTGATATTGATCTTTTTAAAAAAAATTCATTCCTCGACCAATCAAAGCTGAAATTAATGAAATTAATGAAGAGTTTTTCATCGTACTAAATTTTTTTTATTTTTTTATCTATTTGATGCTGACTTATTCACCAATCTGATGCAAACCTAAAAGTATTATCTGAAATGATGTTTCTTTGGCCAATCAACATCCAACGCAGCCAACATGAAACTATTTTAAAAATAAATAAAAATATCATTGAGAACGATGCTTTTAAAGTCATCAGCCCTGCTGATTCTATCTCACATTTTATACGGAAAAAATCATACATAAAATCATCATACTGTAATTATACCCTTTTCATTCTCCATTTTTCATCTGATCAAGTTTCCTTTATAAAATTTGCAATAGATATGACTCCATCTCTCTCTAAAAGATTAGATTCATTGATTCAACTCTCAAATAAGATAAAATTTATTCCTTCTCTTCATTTTTCTCCAACATATCTTGCTCATAATTGGTTATTAGATTATTATTACTTACTGTTTCTTATACTCAAAGCTTAAGGAAATGAGCTCCCTCCCCCATTAAATTCATAGTCTTTTTTTATATTTTTATTTTTTTAATTTCTAATGGATTCTAAAGAGCACATGCCTCAAACTTTTAGTAATTAACAACATTAACTTTAGATGGCGCCAAAAGAATCTTTTAAAAAAGAGTTGGACAATAATGTAAGGCAAGGATGGCTTTCCTTTTGAAAAAGCAATTCAATAACAAGCAATCATTTTGGGGCTAGGATAATATGGCCCAATCCAACTTGGACCGGAGATGGCCTATCTTCAAATCATGGTCATCCAATGATCATAATCGAATGGGATCCATTGGGCGTATTGGGTAGTACATGTATGGACCCTGTTGACGCGGAATCTGATCGTCGTTGGAGTCCGCTGGAGTTGAGGTCGCCTTCGGGGGCCTGCAAAACAAAGTCCTGTTTGGAGCCTGTGGGAGGGTGGCTCCGACAGGACCCTCCAACGATCAAGTCAGCTCTGGTCAACAGGAATGGAGTGCTCGAAATGAGTTCTGGGGCTTGGAGAAGAAGAGAAGAGCTTAGAGATCAAAGTCCAGAGATTAGCGTATCTGGAGGGTCCCTTTTATAGCGAAGCTTGATGGTGACAGCTGCAGCCGCATGCTGGCAGGCCGCTCGAGGTTCGACGGAGTCAGTTTCTCGAGGAGGTGCCATCTACGATGGGTTGATGGTGACAGCCATCGCCGCCTGATAGCGAGTTGCTATCACTTGCGGCAGACTGATGGTGACAGCTGTACAGCCAGCTGAATGAAGGATTGAAGGCCTTCATCGTGTGCCCATTTCGGAGGAGTTCGGGCTCCTGAAAAGAAAGCTTGGAAGGAGTTCGGCTTTCGTGGGCGTCTGGCTGGAGGTACGCGGCTAAGGCTCGACCGCTGGAGAGTTCGGTAGAAGCTCGGTCGGCCAAAGGGAGTATCAGGGAGGAGTCTGGCTCTTGAAGAAGTCCATCCGAAGGGTGTTTGGGGTGAGTCCAACTCCCGAAGAAGTTCGTCCGAAGGGTGTCTGGGATGAGTCCAGCTCTCGAAGAAGTCCGTCCGAAGGATGTCTGGGATGAGTCCAGCTCCCGAAGAAGTCCGACCGAAGAGGAAGCTTGGAGGGGAGTTCGGCTCTTGTATGCATCTGGCTGGAGGAGTGCGGCTAAGGTTCGACCGCTGGGAGTTCGGAAGGAGCTCGATCATAAGAAGTTCGGCCGAGGAACGATCATTGAGGAGTTCGGCCATTGAGAAGTCCAAAGGAGCTCAGTTGAGGCTGGTTGAAGGACTTCGGCTAAGGCTCGACCGTTGGAAGTCCGAAGGAGCTCGGTCGCTGGATAGTTCGGCTAAAGCCTGATCGCTTAGAGTTCAATGAGCTCAGCCGCTAGAGAGTTCGACCGATTGAAGGACTTCGGCTAAGGCCCGACCGTTGGGAGTCCGAAAGAGCTCGGTCGCTAGGCAGTTCGGCTAAATCCCGACCGCTTGGAGTCGGTCAAGAAGCGGCCGTGGAGGCCGCTAGAGAGTTCGGCCAGTTGAAGGACTTCGACTGAGGCCCGACCGTTGGGAGTCCGAAGGAGCTCGATCGCTGGGCTGCTGGAGTTCGGCTAAAGCCCGATCGCTTGGAGTTCTTCTGTGGCTACTAGTTGCATTAGGCTGAGCATCGAGCTAGACTTCGATGGGAGAGGGGTTTATCCTCAACACTAGCCCCCCCACTCCCGAGTTCGAAACTCGAAGGAAGGGAGTGCAGGAAAGGCGACTGCCGAAGTCTTCCTCTGAGCCCCGTGCTGGTCCAGGTCGAAGCTCGAGGGAAATCTCATCTCCAGTTAAAGTTGATATCGAAGTTGAAGCCCGGGGAAGATCCCATCTCCAACCGAGGTTGAGGGAGGCTTCGTCCGCTGCGATCGAAGTCGAAGGTTGAGCTCCTCGGGGTTGACATTGTCTCCTACGGTCGAGGTTGATGCGGGCGCTTGGAAGAGATTCTATCTCTAGTCGAGGTTGAAGTTGAAGCTCTTCAGTCGAGGTTGGCCCAATCACTTGGAAGAGATCCTATCTCTAGCCGAGGTCGAAGTTGAAGCTCTCCAGCCGAGGTTGACCCGGTCGCTCGGAAGAGATCCTATCTCTAGCCGAGGTCGAAGTTGAAGCTCTCCAGCCGAGGTTGGCCCGGTCGCTCGGGGGAGATCCTATCTCCTTTGGTCGAGGTTGATGCGGGCGCTCGTGTTAGGACGAGGTTTTCCTTCTGTTCCTAACTTCGACTTTGCTCGCGTTAGGACGAGGTTCTCCTTCTATTTCTAATGGATTGTAGGGATGCATTCGAATCATCGTCCATCTCCCTCCATCTCGTCTAATGTGAACAAGGCCTTCGACTTTGCTCGCGTTAGGACGAGGTCCTCCTCCTGTTCCTAACGGGCATGGGGGCACATACGGACCGTCGTTCGTGCCTCTCCCCCATCTCATCCTTCGTGAATGAGGTTTCGACTTTGCTCGCGTTAGGACGAGATCCTCCTATTCCTAATGGATGTAGGGACACATTCGGACCATCGTCTCCCCCCATCTCGTCTAAGGTGAAGAGGTCTTCGACTTTGCTCGCATTAGGAACGAGGTCCTCCTCCTGTTCCTAACGGGCTGTGGGGATACGGACCGTCGTCCGAGCCTCTCCTCCATCTTGTTCTTTGTGAACGAGCCTTCAACTTGCTCGCATTAGGATGAGGTCTCCTTTGTTCTAATAGGCTGTGGGGGCACATGCGGACCATCCGAGCCTCTCCCCCATCTTGTCTAAGGTGAACGAGGCCTTCGACTTTGCTCGCATTAGGACGAGGTTCCTCTATCTAACGACTATGGGGACACATACGGACTGTCGTCCGAGCCTCTCCCCCCATCTCGTCCTTTGTGAACGAGGCCTTCGATTTTGAGAAGGTCTTATTTTCCACGGTCGATGTTGCCCCGGGGGAGATCTTGTCTCCTGCAGCCGAGATTTAGGAGTCTTTGACCTGCTCGCGTCAGGATGAGGTTCTCCTCCTGTTCCTAACGGGCTACTCTCGCTTATTTCTTTCCTGCCATCATGTAATGCCAGAAACCAATAATGCTGAGTAAAGGAGTTTTTAAAGAAAGTCTACTGGTAATACATCCTATAATTTTCTAAGTTCCACGGTCGGGGAAGCACTATCCCTCCGAGTTTCTTTAGGTGATAAGTTTCGGATCGGATAACCTCCGTCATCTCATACGGACCTTCCTAATTTGGGGCGAGCTTCCCTTGACTCTGAGGCTGGGTGACAGCGGCTCGTCGGAGCACTAAGTCCTCCGCTCTGAACGTCTTGATTTTAACCCTGGAGTTGCAGTACCGAGCCACCTTCTGTTTGTAGGCTGCCATCCGGACGCGGGCTTCCTCCCTCTTTTCTTTCAGAAGGTCGAGATTGACTCTGAGGTCCTGGGGGTTGTGCCGCTCGTTGAAGCCCACGACTCGTGCAGACGGGAGCTTAAGCTCGATCGGGATAACTGCCTCAGTACCGAAGGCCAAGGCGAAGGGTATTTCTCCAGTTGGCACCCTCTGAGTAGTTCGGTATGCCCAGAGGACATGGTAGAGTTCGTCCACCCAGACCCCTTTTGCCCTATCGAGTCTCGCTTGATTCTTCACGCAGGATCCGTTGGATTATATCTTGAGCTTCCCCATTGGCTACGGAATGAGCACACCGTGTGAAGCGGGAGAGGTTAGTCCTTCACAAACGCGAAATCCTCACCGCCGATGAACTAATCGCACATTTGTCAGTTTATGAGGGTTCGGGTGGGAACAATCGCAACTCAAGGCTGACGACTCCTCACTTGGCCTCATGATTTTGCCGGTTGGCGGCGTTCGATCCACTGTGGTGAGTTCGATCACGAACAAGAGGAACTTCCGCTGCCCAGACACATTGGGAAGGACGAGTATCATCCCACTCGTGCAAATGGCCATCGGGGGTGGGGGGGTGGGGGGTGAGCTGAGCGGAGCGAGTTCGAATGTTGGCTGCTCTTGATCGCTGGTGTGCCCTTCTGACAGCGGTCGCACCTCTTTACATATTTCAGCGAAATCGTGAAATAAAGTCGGTCAGCCTACAGTAACCCCTACTGGAGTAGTTTTCTGGCGATAGGGATTGGCTCCTACGTGACTCTACAGAGTCCTTAGTGCCATCCATGCCGAGATTGGCCTCTGAAGGTCGGAGACATCTCAGCAATGGGAGGGAGTACGACCTCTTATACAACCTGCCTTCGTATAAGACGTAGCGGGAGGCCTGATTCCTGAGCTTCCGAGCTTTCTTTCGATCGTGGGGAAGGATCCCCTCTTGAAGGTAGGCGATCAATGGGTCGATCCAGCTGGGCTCGAATTCGATCTGCAGGATGGCCTGAGATTTCTCTGTGGTCGGGCACTTCAAAGTCTCCAAAAATACTTCTTTGGATAGTTCGACCGGCATTGAAGCAGCCAACTTGGAGAGAAGATCGACTCTTGCATTTTTCGCCCTCGGGATGTGCTGAATGTCGAAACTGCCGAAGGCTGGGATCAAGTTCTTCACTTTTCCGAGGTACCTCACCATGCTTTCCTCCCGTGCCTCGTAGCCGCTGCCAACTTGACCAACCACCAGCTGAGAATCACTGTAGACTTGAAGCCGATCTATTTTTAATTTCCTTGCTATCTTTAATCCGACGATCAGTGCTTCGTACTCGGCCCTATTGTTGGTCGTAGGAAACTCGAGACACAACGCGTATTCGGTGACGACTCCTTCAGGGCCGACCAAGACCAGCCCCGCGCCAGCTCTAGTGGAGTTGGATGAACCATCCACGTGTAAAGCCCAGGAACCTTCAAGGAGATCGACGCTCTCTTCGGAGAGGATCGACCGCGATAGCTTGACTTCATCGAAGTTCGGCCTCGCTCTGGTGCCGGTTCCGCTCGATTCAAGCTTGGCTTCAACTGGAATGGTGCATTCCAGCACAAAATTCATCAATATCTAGGCTTTGATCGATGGCCTAGGGCGGTAGTTGATGTTGAACTCTGTGAGCTCGATTGCCCATTTTGCGATTCTTCTGGAAGCGTCTGCTCGGTGGAGAACTGCTTTTATCGGTTGGTCCGTGAGGACTGTTATGGTGTGCTCCTGAAAGTAAGGTTGGAGCCTCCTAGCAGTAATTAGAAGACAGTAAGTTAGTTTTTCTAACCTAGAGTACCTGATCTCCACGTCCCTCAGGACTCGGCTCACGTAGTAGACCGGTCGCTGCGTCTTTGCTTCTTTCCCGATCAGGACTGCCGCCAGGGCCACCGAGGAGATAGCTAGGTACAGAAATAATTCTTCCCCAAGTTTGGGCTTTGCCAGTAGTGGAGGCATGCTGAGATAGTTTTTGAGCTCCTCGAATGCCTGTTGGCACTCCACCGTCCAGCAGAAGTCTTTCGATCGCTTGAGAATCTCGAAGAAGGGCATGTATCGTTCAACCGACCTTGAGACGAAGCGATTTAGGGATGCCACCTTTTCAGTCAGGCGCTGAACTTTCTTGATCATCTTTGGAATGGCCATTTCCCGAATGGCTTGGATTTTCTAGGGGTTTGCCTCGATTCCGCGTCTCGACACCATAAACCCGAGAAATTTTTTGGAGGTTGCACCAAAGGCATATTTGGTTGGGTTCAGCTTCATCTTGTGCTTTCTGAGTGCACCGAAGGTCTCTTCAAGATCGGCCAGGTAGTCTATTGAAGCTCGGCTTTTGACGAGCATGTCATCTACGTACACCTCCATATTGCGGCCGATCTGCTCCTTGAAGACCTTGTTAACCAAACGCTGGTATGTTGTCCCTGCATTCTTGAGTCCAAAAGGCATGACCCTGTAGCAATAAAGACCTCGGTCAGTAATGAAGGCGGTCTTCTCTTCATCCTCGAGCGCCATGCGTATCTGGTTGTAACCAGAAAAGGCGTCCATAAAGGTGAGGAGCTCGTGGCCCGAGGTTGCATCCATCAGTTGGTCGATCCTGGATAGGGGATAGCTATCTTTCGGGCAAGCCTTGTTCAACTTCTTGAAGTCGACGCACATCCTCCACTTGTTATTCGCTTTCTTGATAAGAACCACATTCGAGACTCAGGTCGGATAGCTAACCTCCCGAGTGAATCCAACTTTGAGGAGCTTGTCTACTTCTTCGACGATCGCTTTCTACCTCTTCGGAGCGTGGTGGCACAGCTTTTCTCTTATCAGCCGGTGCCTCGGATCAACGGTCAGCCGATGTTCCATGACCTCGACGTCAATCCCCGGCATATCCATCGAGGTCTAGGCGAAGACGTCCGCGTTTCTTCTGAGGAAAGTGACGAACTACTCCCGAACCTCAACCGCCAAGTTGGAGCCGATCTGCACCACGTGCTCCGGGTTTCCATCATTCAAGGGCATAAAGATGAGGTCCTCCGCAGGCTCACCCCGCTCCTCAGTAAGGTCATCACGGACGTCCAATCCATCAACAAGATAAGGGTCAGACTGATCTCCCTTATGCAGGGCGATCAAGTAGCAATATCTCGTCAGAGTCTGGTCTCCTCTGACTTCTCCGACCCCATGACTCGTCGGAAACTTCATCTTCAAATAATAGGTTGACACTACCACCCGGAGTGCATTTAGACCAGGTCGGCCAAGGATCGCATTATAGGCGGATGGGATCCTTACGACTAAGAAGTCGACCCGAGCTTTGACTAGCTTCGAGCACTGCCCTGCCGCTATGGTCAATATTATTATGCCTTCGACTGGTATGGCATTGCCAGCAAATTCTACCAATGGAGAATTCATCGGTCCTAAGCGGTTGTCGGGCAGGAACATTTTTGAAAAGGCATCGTAAAACAACACATCGACCGAGCTTTCATTATCTAGCAGAATGCGGCGTACATAGTAGTCAGCAATATTCAAAGAAATTACAATCGCATCATTGTACAAAAATTGGATTCCCCGACCGTCCTCCTCGGTAAAGGCCACGGGCTTCACGATCCTCCACCTCTTCACCGATCCTCTGGATCCGCTGGTCTTCCCTTGCTGAGGTCCCCCTAAGATAGTATTGATAATGCTAAGGGGCAGCCGATCTTCTTGCTGGTTTTTCCCACTTGGCGGTAATGCTCTTGGCCGATCTTCCTTCTCCTCAGGCCATCTTCGCAGAAATCAGCTAAGTCTGCCTCGCCTGACGAGCTCTTCGATCTCGTCCTGGAGTTGGATGCACTCCTCGATGTCTTGATTGTGGTCGCGATGGTAAAGGCAAAATTTGTTGGGATTGTGCTTGCTAGGATGGAAATGCATTCTCTCCAATCTTGGAAGTCGCTCTCGGATCTCCATCAGTACTTGAGTCTTTGGGGCGTTAAGGGGGGCGTAGTTATGAAATCATCGTCGTCGAAGAGAACTTCAGTGCTGAGGAAAACCTCAGTGTGCCCTTCCGTTAAGGCTTCCCCACCTCCGAGCTTGAGGGGGAGTCCGGGCTCACCCACGACCAGGGGGAGTCCGGGAACGCGGTCGAGCTTCAGTCCGCTTTCTTTCTTCGACGGGCCTACCTGGCCCGTCGATTCACCGCTTGCTGTTGGCTTCGTCGTCCTTAGCCTCGAAGGCCTCCTCTGCCCGGGCATAACTTTCGGCCCAAGCCAGCATGTCAGCAAAGTCCCTGGGATACTTCTTTTTCAGGGAGAACAGTAAGTCATTCTTCTGAAGGCCGCCCTTGAGAGCGGCCATGGCGACTGACTGATCCAGGTCCCAGACCTCTAGTGCAGTAGTATTGAATCGGATGATGTAAGCCCGGATGAATTTCTCCTCCTTCTGCCTGATGGTCATTAAGGAATGCGAACCTTAGCGCAGACGCCGACTACTGATAAAGTGGGTCGCGAACTGTTGACTCATCTGATCAAACGATAAGATGGTACTCGGCTTGAGCGTCGAGTACCAGTTTCTGACGGCCCCTTTAAGGGTAGAGGAAAAAGTCCGGCATAGGATAGCATCTGGCGTGCCATGGAGCAGCATCGTTGTTCGAAAGGCTTTCAAATAGTCAATCAGATCGGTGGTCCCATCGTAGCTCTCGAACTGTGGGAGTCTGAAGTTTGGCGGGACCGATTCTTGCATGATTTTCTATGAAAAAGGAGGGTTAGTGCAGATGTCATTACTGCGTGAGGAGGGAGTGTGACGGAGTTCTTCGATTCGTCGGCTCATTTCTAAGAGCCTTTGACCCAGAAAATCTTCGCGATCTCTGATCTCCAAGGTCTTCTTATCGAATGGGTGCGAAGCTTTACCCTGGGTCGAGCCACGGTCCGAGTAGGGGCTCTCCCTCCGTTGCCTTCCTCTTTCGGGGAGGGGAGGTCGGGTAGCCAATGTCGGTTGCCCCTGGACTGGATCACACGACTCTAGGAAATCCCGCATCGGCTGAGCTGGTACTGAGGCCTACTGGTGTAGGGCCTGCACCACCTGTACTGCCTCCATGAGACCACGAACCTGTTGGAAGAGTAGGTTAAACTGCTCCGCATCCACCGTGGCTACAAAGTGAGCCTGGGTCGCCGGGGCTAGAGCGGGAGCGGACGGATCCGAATGGGATCAGGCCGCGGAGGCCACCGATCGTCGGGTCGAGGCTCTCCTGGGGGGCATCTTTTTTTTGGAAAGAAATTCAAAAGAGGAAGAAGAGAGATCTCTAGAGTGGGAAGAGAGAAATCATCGTCGAGCACTCCTTTAAGAACAAGGAAACCTCGACTTCTTTTAAGAGAGAAATCATCGTCGTCCCTTCCTCCAGCGCCAATCTATTGACGCAAAATCTGATCATCGTCGGAGTCCACTGGAGTTAAGGTCGATGAGGTCACCGTCGAAGACCTGCAAAATAAAGTCATGTTCGGAGCCGGTGGGGGTGGCTTCGGTAGGACCCTCTGACGATCAAGTCAGCTCTGGTTAACAGGAATGGAGTGCTCGAAACGAGTTCCGAGGCTTGGAGAAGAAGAGGAGAGCTTAGAGATCAGAGTCTAGAGATTAGCATATCTGGAGGGTCTCTTTTATAACGAAGCTTGATGGTGACAGCTGCAGCCGTGTGCTGGCGGATCGCTCGAGGTTCGGCAGAGTCAGTCTCTCAGGAAGATGCCATCTGCGATGGATTGATGGTGACAGCCATCGCCGTTTGATAGCGGGTCGCTATCGCTTGCGGTGGACTGATGGCGATGGCTGCAGAGCTTATGGCGGACTGATGGTGATGGCTGCACAGCCAGCCGAATGAAGGGTTGAAGGCCTTCGTCGTGTGTCCATTTTGGAGGAGTTCGGACTCCTGAAGAGGAAGCTTGGAAGAAGTTTGGCTCCCATGGGCGTCTGGCTGGAGGTACGCGGCTAAGGCTCGACTGCTAGAGAGTTTGGTAGGAGCTCGATTGGTCGAAGGAGGTGTCAGGGAGGAGTCTGGCTCCTGAAGAAGTTCGTCTGAAGGGTATCTGGGGTGAGTCCAGCTTCCGAAGAAGTCCGTCCGAAGGGTGTCTGGGATGAGTCCAGCTTTTGAAGAAGTCCGTCCGAAGGATGTCTAGGATGAGTCCAGCTCCCAAAGAATTTCGGCCGAAGAGGAAGGTTGGAGGGGAGTTTGGCTCTCGTATGCATCTAGCTGGAGGAGTGCGGCTAAGGTTCGGCCGCTGGGAGTTCGAAAGGAGCTCGGTCGTTAGAAGTTCGACCGAGGGACGACCACTGAGGATTTTGGCCGTTGAGGAGTTCAAAGGAGCTCGACTGAGGTCCGGTTGAAGGACTTCGGTTGAGGCCCGATCGTTGGAAGTTCGAAGGAGCTCGGTCGCTGGGCAGTTCAGCTAAAGCCCGGCCGCTTGGAGTTTAAGGAGCTCGACCACTGGAGAGTTCGACCGATTGAAGGACTTCGACTGAGGCTTGACCGTTGGAAGTTCGAAGGAGCTCGGTCGCTGGGCAGTTCGGCTAAAGCCCGACCACTTGGAGTTCAAGGAGCTCGACCGCTAGAGAGTTCGGTCGGTTGAAGGACTTCAGCTGAGGCCCGACCGTTGGGAGTCCGAAGGAGCTCGATCGCTGGACAGTTCGGCTAAAGCCCGGCCACTTGAAGTTCTTCTGTGGCTACTGGTTGCATTAGGCTGAGCATCGAACTAAACTTCGGCGGGAGCGGGGTTTATCCTCAACAGACCCCTTTCAATCACAACTATTGCAGGGCATATCTAATTGGGAGAAGTTGGATTTTGGAATGATAATGGAAATAACTCTTATTTAGAAAGTTTAGGAAGTGATTTCATATAATTACGTTATTTATATTCGCCCATGTGTTGTGCACAGACCTTTGCCCCATATTTTATTTCTTTATTTTTATTTATTATTATATTATTTTTAATTCTGGAGGTTTGCAATACAAAGCATGTACAACATATCTAAAGATCTATGATGCGTGCTAATCTATAGCTATGGCAAGTGCACCAATCGATCAAGTAATAAAGTAAATGAGTAGAGTATCGTCTCTAGAGGATTAGAAAATAAGTACTGAAAAGCTCTTTTCTATACTTTATTTAGAAGACTGATTTATGAGAATAAAAAATTAAAGAATAAAATTTTAAAAAAAATATTTAAAAATTTTAAGAAAATAGAGAGAGTGTAATTATTAGAGTTTTAAACTTAAGAACAATGGGTTACTAAGGCAATCAGTTCACCAACTCAGTCAATACAATATTTAGGTTATTAGATTAATTTTATTTCATATGATGGTGGAGTCTCCTAGTTTATTCACTACCTTTTAGTCCAAGCATAGCAAAACTATCAATATTTATGAATTATCCTTTGGTCTAGGTGTAATTTAAATAAATATTAATGTATTAAATTTTGTGAAATTCTCTAATTAAAATATGCTGCATCCAAAGTGTACTAAAATTTCTGCATGCATATGAATTCTAATTTAATTCATAATACAAGGTATATAATCAAGAAGCAATAACATAGATGTACTTGATCCATAACATCTATGTTCATCATATCAATTAGAAGATGCCAGTAATCTAAAAGCATTAAGATCAAATTTATATACTCCTCATGAATAAAATTTAAAATTAAAAATAAATTATACTGAATATTACATCAAAAGAGTGGCTACACCTTAGCCTTAGTAAAAGAAAATTTAGTTCATGATAACAAGTTCAAAAATAGCAAATAAAATAAAAAGCATGAAGAAATTAGACTATTTAATTGCTGAAATTGGTTATCCGTTGCTCTTGGTGTAGAAAACTTGATGAAGAAGAAGAGAAACTCCTTGATCGATGTCTTGATTATCAAAAGAAGAAAAGAAGAAAGAAAAAAATAAAATAAAAGCCCTTTCTCTTCTTTCTCTCAAAACTCTTTATTCAAAACTCTCTCTCAAAGCTCTCTATTATTCCCTGCTTCCTCTCCTTCAACAACAGCAGGACATGCCTTTTTATAGAGTCAAGAGGGGCTGCTTTGATGAAAATTTCCACTGAAATTAGGATTTAGAACTCCTAGAACAACTCAAATAAGGCCTGGATCATTCTGGCCATTGGATGGCGATCAAATGCATCAAAAATCACTTAAAAACCCTTTAAAATATCCTAGATCAAGTAGAAATTCATGGTAGCCATCGAATCAGCCTTTAGATAGATTCTGGGCCATCGGATCTACTTCTGAAGGGCTTCAGGCATTTAATTAAAAATCAAAAACCATTCAGACCGTTGGATCTTGATTGGAAGCTGCATCCATCGTTCGTCAGTGCACAAGTTTCAGTCGTTCGATCAAATCCTAGTGAACAGCATACGTCGGATCAGATAAAATTCTTAGATTACCCTCTGTAGATCGTGCGTGAGTCCAATGTTGCATGGACCGCCACTTCCTTCAGTCAATCGAAGCACGCTTCTCCCTGTGAAATCTCCAAAATGTCCTCTATAGTAGTCCACCGTGCGCCGCAAAAAATACTGACATCAGCTCGATGTAAGCGTGGTGTCAGCAGTCGGTCTGAGCACAGTTGGGCCGGGCAATCTGCTGAGCTAGTTTTTCTGAACCGATTTGAACTGGACCAGGTTTTTTTTTATTTTTTATTTTCTTTAAAATTTAATTTTGGGCTCATTTGAAGTTCGTTTTGCTTGAAATTTATTTCATCTGAATCAGAAAAATAAGATCTTCATATTAGTGGCCTTTTTTCTACATAAGATTAACAAAAATATCAATTTCTAAAAAAATAAATGAATTTATTTTATAATTTAATACTTTTATTAGTATATTTTTATCGCTTATCAATCTGTATCCATATATATCCACAAACCATAACATTCTAACACTTTAAATTAAACAAAATATCTAAAATAATCTTCGATCAAAATAATTAATAATATAAGATAAAATAAAAATATCAAGTCTGCAAAAAAAAATCATATAGTACTACAAGTCCAAAAAATACTAAATTCCATAAGAACGTCATGGTGCCCGTGGTCGCTTGAGAAGATCCTCAACGGTTGCTCTTGTTGCTGTGTCACCTATGATGACCCCTCCCCTATATCAATAGACGTCCCTAATAATGCATATGAGGAATAATAGATGCTACCGAAGAATCTGTGAGCTGAGTGATCCCCTCTTCTAGATCTAAGGATGGGTCTATAATAAAAGAATCATACTGATGCCAACTAAAATTCGGTGTTGTCATCTGGGATATGTAGGAAGATGAAAACCCTTGCATCTATGGATCAAAAGGTGGTGGTATATGTGCAGCATGCGGCGATGACATCTATAGAATATATGGTGATGGCATATATGAAACATGTGGTGACAGTATATATCTCATATCTGATGCATCGGATGCTCCAGGCGCACAACTATCAGGATCATAACTAATCATACTCAATATTTCTGAACATGATCTCTCCATCTCCCGAAGTATTTGAGTCTTCTCATCCTCATCAGTCATAGATAGAGCACGATGAGTATCCAACATAAGACTCGACAAACGATCAGTCTACATAACAAAAACAAAATTAGCAATATATTATAGAATATATAATAGATATATCATTCAATATGCCATTAAATAGAATATATAATGCATAATTTTCATGGCATTATCAATATATGCATCGTAGAACTCTCATCCTTATATCCTGAAACTGTAAATCGAGGCCGCCTAATGACCCATACTGTAATGCTAAGAAACTAAGCCATGTAGTCCTCAGTATATGGATGGCCTCCCAATATGTCATCACCATGAACTATATGATCTTGCCGTGCAATCCAAATGGTGATATACTCTGCATATTTGATATGCCAGTCAATATGAGCTCTCCCTTATTGATCAATACGATGAAGTCGCTGGCTGGTATCAAACTACTTTGGGATGCCCTGAATCTGGCCAAACTACTACAACACACGATCTGAAATGTGCCACTCTACCATATCAAAATAAATAAGCAGCACCCTAGCATCCATATATCATGTCCATCTATGTAAATCTGTGGTAATATAGATAATATCTCATCTATATATGGCTTTCACAAAAACTGATAGACTTAAAAATAAAATCGGATTAGTAAACTCTTTTTTTAATAGATTATAAATGCAATAAAATGATATTTGTATAGAAATTAAAATTATCGATCTATGTATATCAACCAATATATCCAACTGGCATCTATAAATCCATGCCATCTTTATCAACACGTGGTGAACGTTGAATGCAATGTTCTATTTGCTTAACAGTGTATTCATATTAATTAATTCCATCAAAATAAAAATAGTTCTAAATATCAAGTAATGGAACTAATAATTTTATATCTATATCCCCAAGATGCATCTAGCCTGAATAGAACATCGAGATTTTGATACTCTGGTGGCAACTCAAGCAACTATCTCTGCAATAGGCTGATAGTCAACATCCTCTTTCATGCCCAAATCTACCAATTCCAAGAAAATTATACATGATATTTCCAATCAGAGCTATAATAGAATGTAGAAATTAAAATTTTATATCATATAATTATAATAATACAAGATAACTACCAATCTCTGACTAGTTATGACAAGAACCATGGCACATAGCCCTTTACAGACAATCTAGTACTTCACTGCCCCAACTAAGTCTACGAGCAAAATTTAAATCCTCTAATAGTGGTAAAAATATCAACTTCATCTTGTTAGATCAAGTATCAGACAAAAGAGCACCTTCTAGTAAGTGCAGTATCTGATCCCTAACATACTGTTGCACCATCTTCCCTGGTGCATCATCTCTAATATAGAAATGTTGATAGTGATCATCCAAACACTCTATCCTCAGTCGTGAATGATCAAAGAACTGGATCTCAAACTCAAATCCTAGTAACCAAAAGCATGTAGCCTGCCATTGTGGAATGGTAAGCATAGGATCAACTCCTATAACTGCATCACCATCAACTGATAGTCTGATGAGCATATTAATATCCTGTAATGGGATGGTCGTCTCATCTAATGGAAGATGAAATGTGTGTATCTTTGGATGCCATCTCTCAAGTAAGACAGTAATAAGATCAACATTCATCTGTATTCTATCAAGCCGATATACTCCATAAAATTTTAGATATCATAAATAATCTATAACTCTATCTAGAATATCCTTCATCCTCTATAAGTCAGCACTGACTCATCATAAACGGAGGTATCTGGGCTCCTGCAATAAGATAAGATAATAAGACCATGTATATAACTTCAATAAAAATCTATTTATAAAAATATAAATAATAAGAGTAGGAATGGAGTGCTTATAATGCCATCTAATATGGCATGTTACCAATGCATCTCCTGCAATGTAAGAATTGTTAGATCCTTATACCGCTCTAATACCAATTATTAGAGAGAAGAAGAATAAAGTAGATGGCCGGCACCTAGGGCTTAAAGTTAGAACTAGATAGGGAAGAGTAGAAAGTTTTAAGAAGAAAAACTCTATTGTATTTCACTCTATTATAAAGATACAATATCTAGATTTATATATCCTATGATTTCTGCTATACTACATGAATCCTAATAAATCCAAACCCCAGCTAAAAAACTTTCCTAAGCTAATCCAATACATGAAAGCACTCACCAAGTCCATGTATATATGTCTCACATGCTCTCATCCCTTGGATCTGAATCCGACCCATACATGACTTAGCTCCCTTAAGACCTTATTGGTACAGACCTTAAGATCCTAGGATAAAAGTCTATTCTAGATCCAAACAAAAAATCCCATCTATATCTATTCGCTACCGTCGAGCTGGCTCTATCAGGAGCTGTTGACCCCCTAAGTGATTTTGATGATGACTAAATATTAAAGCAAGTGATTACTAATATATTTTATTTTAAGTATTCTAATATCAGAAGAAAGAGAGTTCTTTGATCAAAATAAGGAAGACATAAAGTAAAAATCAAATAAAATTTAAATCTTTTAAAATTGCCTTGAAGCAGTCTTTGAGATGTCTCAAATTTTTTTCGAGAGCTCTTGAGTGGACTGGCATGCAGCAAATGCAGTTCTGGCTCGATTTTGAGAAGTTTTGAGTGAATCTCGAGATGTCTCAGTCTTAGACGATAGAAATCCAGTTTCTATGCTCTGAGAGCGAGAGGTCTCACGGTTTCAGTGAGACCTCTCATTCATAACCGAGATGTCTCAATCTCAGATGAGTCATTTTTTTTAGAAAGATGATTTTTCGTGCGATTGAAGATGAGAGCTCTTCTGATCAATCTGAGAGGTCTCGTAATCTGACGAGACATCTCGAGACATGGCAATAGCTTTTTGATGGGGCATTTTAGATCGGATTTTTTTCATTTCAATGGCTAGTTGCTGCTCTCCAATGGTCAGATTTTGCTTTTTCTGAACTCCAATCATCATCAGAAAAATAAAAATGCTAGAGATATAAAAGGAAGAAAGATTATTTTCAAAAGAAAAGAAAAATAAGAAAAAAAAGCATGCTCTATTTTTGAACGAATACCCAATCTTCAATCAATCTGTTCTTTCAAGTTTTGAAGAATCCTCAAGTGTATTAACTCCACACATTCAAAGAGGCTTTCAACAAACTACAAGGATAACTTTTCTGCTCATTCAAAGGGGCATTTCGAGTTGTAAAATTTTTTTTCCTCTTTTCACATACTTGATTTCAGTAGGGGCTGAAACTTAGATTTTGGAGCTTTTTCTTTTCTCTATTTATTCAGATTGACTCGTCTAATTCTTGTAAGGATTGTGGTTAGTGAACCTAGAAAAAAACCAACTGAATTTTTGGATAGTGAGTCTAAAAAATCTATCCGACTGTAATCTTACGGGATTATAGTAAAATTTCCAAGAGTGTGCTTAGGAAGTGGACGTAGGTGCTGGGAGAGCATCGAACCACTATAAAATTTTCTTGTTTATATGTGTGCTCTTAATTATGTCTTTTATTTGCTCTTATACTTAATTCACTTAGGTTTTAATCATTTATCTATACATATCTATTTTAATTTTTGAAAATCCAATTCACCCTCCCTCTTGGGTTGTCTATCTGGGCAATAATTGGTATCAGAGCCTTGGTTCTCTATTAATTGTTGATCTTATCAACTGGAGACAAAGATCATGTCAATCCAACTAGGAGGTTCACTTGCCGAAGGGCAATCCACAAATAAACCACCTCTTTTTAATGGATCCAACTATACCTATTGAAAAGCTCGCATGCATATTTTCATTCAAGTCCTTGACTATAACATATGGAGTGTCATTGTTAATGGCCCACACACACCTACAATCATTATCAATGGCACATTCTCTCCTAAGCTGGAGAAGGATTGGGATGAAATGGATAAGAAACTTATTCAATTAAATGCTAAGACAATGAATGTACTCTATTGTGCCCTTGATGCAAATAAGTTTAATCGAATCTCCACTTGCAATTCTACAAAGAAAATTTAGAACAGACTTGAGGTCACACATGAAGGGACAAATCAAATAAAAAAACTAAAATTAGCATGCTAGTTCACCAATATGAGTTATTTAAAATTAACCCCACTGAATCTATCACTAGCATGTACATAAGATTCACTGATATTATAAATGGTTTAAAAAGCTTAGGTAAAGTTTACACTAACAGTGAATTAGTGAGAAAGATCCTCAGATTTTTGCCTAGGTCATGGGAAGCCAAAGTAACAGCCATCTAAGAGGCAAAGGATTTGAACACACTGCCACTAGAGGAGCTCATTAGATCTTTGATGACACATGAGCTAGCCATAAGTCAGCACAATGAGGAAGATAATAAAAAGAAGAAAATAATAGTGCTGAAATCCATGGCTGATGAAGAAGATGATGATCTATCTACCAGTGAGAAAAATGATGAAAACATGGCCCTGATGATCAAAAAATTCAAAAAAATTATGAGAAGAAGAAGATAAGGATTCAAGAAGAGAAACTTCATTAGAGGAGAAGCCAGTAGAGAGAGAAAAAAAAAAAGAGAGATCAGCCCACTTACTATGAATGCAAGAAGCTAGGATATTTTAGGACTAAATATCCTCTGTTGAAGAAGTGGCCAAAAAGAATAAAAAAGAAAGTCATGTTAGCAACTTGAAGCGACAGCGACGAGTCAAGCACAGAGGAAAAAAATCAAAATGAAGCAAACTTGTGTTTCATGGCACAAGATGATGAGTTATCCTCCATTTTTTATTCAGATTTTATCTTTGATGAGCTTCAAGATGCTTTTTATGATTTGATGAAAGATTTCAAAAAGATAAGCTTAAAAAATAAAAATATTAAGAAAATAACTCAAACACTCTTGAAAGAAAAGAAAGAGGTAATTAGTAGCCATAATAAGTTAAAAGAAGAAAACAAAATCCTAAAGGATGAATTGGATAAATTAAAGTCTTTAGTTGATAAATTTACTTATAGTTCTGAAAAATTATAAATAATTTTAAATAGTCAAAGAGGAGTTTATGATAAAGTCGGACTAGGATATAAATCCAAAGACAAAACCAAGTTTCCAAAAAATTTCTTCATTGCACCCATCACTAATAGCATTTCTCATACCATTTGCTTTAAATGCAAAAAGGTAAGACACAAGGTTTTTGAATACAATACTAGAAGAGTTAATAAAAAGCATGTTAAAAGTATTTGGATTTCAAAAGAAATCATGTCTACTAACCCTAAAGGACCCAAGAAGACTTGGGTACCTAAAACTATCATTTGATTATTTGTGCAGGAATGCCTTACAGCCCAATGATCAAAATAAGATTGGTATTTAGATAGCGGTTGCTTAAGACATATGTTGGGTGACAAGTAACAATTCATCACCCTAGAAAGAAAGGAAAGGGGAGTAGTTACCTTTGACGATAATGGTAAAGGTAAAATAATTGGCTATGGTAAAATTCAGATTACTCCTTCGACCTTTATAGATGATGTATTATTAGTTGATAATTTAAAATATAACTTGCTTAGTATTAGTCAACTATGTGATAGAGGTTTTAAAGTCTCATTTGAATCTTCTTTGTGCAAAGTATCTAGTTCCTTGGATGATAGTTTAAAATTCATTGGATTTAGACGTAGAAACATCTACATGGTGAATCTTGATGAAATTACCATGAAGAGTGGCTAATGCCTAGTTGCAATGAATGCTAACATAAAAGAAACTAGTTGGCTTTGGCACCGAAGATTAGGTCATGCTAGCATGCATACTATTTATAAATTGCATGATAAAAACTTAGTTAAGGGGCTACCAAAACTAAATTTTCAAATTGATCATGTTTGTGATGCTTGCCAATTCGGAAAAGAAACTAGGGAGAGTTTCAAATTCAAAAATGTAGTTTCAACTACTAGGCCTCTTGAATTGATTCATATGAATTTGTTTGGACCAACTAGGACCACAAGCCTAGGAGGAAAGAAGTATGGTCTAGTAATTGTTGATGATTATTCTCATTTCACTTGGGTTCTATTTTTAGCTCGCAAAGATGAAGAATTTTCATTATTTTCAAAGTTTTATAAGAAAATAATAAATGAAAAGAACTCTACTGTGGTATGTATCCATAGTGATCATGGTACAGAATTTGAAAATAAATACTTTGAAGAATTTTACAATGAACATGGCATAAAATATAATTTTTCAGCACCTAGAACCTCTTAATAAAATGAAGTTATTAAAAGAAAGAATAGAACTTTAGTTGATATAGCCTGTACCATATTGTGTGAAAGAAATCTATACAAATACTTTTGGGCTGAAGTCATTAACACAGCATGTTACATCCTAAATAGAGTTTCTATTCGTCCAATTTTTAAAAAAATCTCCTATGAGCTTTGAAAAGAAAAAAGATCTAATATTAATTATTTTCATATTTTTGATTGCAAATATTTTATTTATAACAATGATAAAGATAATCTAAGCAAATTTGATGCTAAGATAGATAAAGGTATATTCGTTGGATACTCTATATCTAGCAAAGCATACAGAGTCTCCAACAATCTTTAGTTATTGAAGAATCAATACATATCATTTTTGATGAAGCAAACAATCATTCTTCGAAAAAAGAAGATGTTTTTGATGATGATATAGGAATTCTCGAAGATGGAATGAAGGAGCTAAACTTAAGGAACAACATCATTCATGACAAAGATAACTTTACGACAATCATTGAACAAGATAAGGATGTTAAGATTGAAACATCTAATGATCATGAAGATCTACCCAAGAAGTGGAGGTATGCACATAATCACCCAAAGAAATTGATTTTAGGTGATCCTTCACAAGGGATAAGAACTAGATCCTCTTTTAAGGATACATTTGATTATCTTGCATTTGTTTCTCAAATAGAACCTTAAAACATAGAAGAAGCTAAATAAGACTCTAATTGGATGCTAGCCATGCAAGATGAACTAAACCAATTTGAAAGAAATAATATATGGACTCTTGTAAACAGACTCATAAATCATCTAATAATTGGTACAAAATGGGTATTTAGGAATAAATTAGATGAACATGATAATGTTGTAAAAAATAAAGCTAGATTAATTGCTAAAGGATATAATCAAGAAGAAAGAATTGACTTTGATGAAACATATGCACCTATAGCAAGATTAGAGGCTATAAGATTGTTACTTGCTTTTGCCTGTTATATGAATTTTAAATTATTTCAAATGGATGTAAAAAGTGCCTTTTTAAATGATTATATTATCAAAGAAGTATTTATAGAACAACCATCTAGATTTAAAAATCACTCACTTTCCAATCATGTATATAAGTTAAATAAAGCACTCTATGGACTTAAACAAGCACCTAGAATTTAATATGAGAGATTGAGCAAATTCTTATTATAAAATAATTTTATCAAAAGAAGTGTAGACACCACACTATTTTTGAAAAAAAAAATAATGATCTTCTTGTAGTTCAAATATATGTGGATGATATCATATTCGAACCTACTAATAAATTTTTTTGTCAAGAGTTTACTAAGTTGATACAGAGTGAATTTGAAAAGAGCATGATAAGAGAGCTGAATTTCTTCCTTGGACTATAAGTCAAACAATCAAAAAAAGGCATTTTTATTAGCCAAATAAAGTACATCAAAGAGATGCTCAAGAAGTTTGGCATGAAAAATGAAAAAAAAATTGGCACACCCATGATCCCGTCTTGCAAACTTGACAAAGATGAGAATGGTAAGAATGTAAATGAAAAGTCCTACAGAGGCATGACAAGATTCTTACTTTACTTAATTGCAAGTAGGTCTGATATATTATTTAGTGTGTACATGTATACTAGATTTCAATCTAACCCTAAAGAATCATACTTATTAGCTATTAAAAAAAATTTTAGATATTTGATCTACATACACAACTTAAGTTTTTGGTACTCAAAATAATCTTCCATTGAATTGATTGGATACATTGATGCAAACTATGGAGGATGTATAATTGATAGAAAGAGTACCAATGGCACTTATCAATTTTTAGGATTGAACTTGATCTCTTGGTATAGCAAAAAGCAAAACTCTGTAACGATCGAGGCTGAATATATTGCTGCGAAGAGTTGTTGTGCTCAAATACTTTGATTTAAACAACAACTCGAAGACTTTAAAATTAAGCAAAATAAGATACCTATTAAATGTGATAACATTAGTGCCATAAATCTGATAAAAAATCCTATTCAACATTCAAGATCCAAATACATTGAAATTAGACATCATTTTATTAGAGATCATGTTCAAAATAATAACATTATGCTTGAATTTATTTCAACTGAAAATCAATTAGCTGACATTTTTATAAAACCTCTAAGTGAAGATAGATTCTCTAAAATTCGAGGTGAACTTGGTGTATGTGATCCTTTATAAAAATATTTAATCCTAAATTTTTTGGATTATTTGTTGGTCTCCCTCTATCATACTAAACACTCCTAATTCAATCTTTTTCATGCTCTTGCCTTTTTATGATTCTCTCATTATTGTAATTTTGATGCTGACAAAAAGGAAGAGAAATATTAAGAAGAAATATGCAAATACATAATTAAATCTAACATACAAAATACAAACGTATAATCATTCAAATCAAAAATATAAATTCACAAAAAGGGACTTTTAGAAAATGAAATGATTGAAATGAACAAATACAAAATGAAAAGAATGTTATTTAAATCCTATTCATTTCATGAGAGCATACACTAAGGGGGAGCTTTAGCACAAAAAATTTGCATTCATTAGTTCTTGATATACATTGCTTACATTCCTTTTATGGCTTGCTTAATGTTTTGTCATAATCAAAAAAGGAAAGATTGTTGATCTCCTAAGTGATTTTGATGATGACCAAACACTAAAGCAAGTGATTACTAATATATTTTATTTTAAGTATTCCAATATTAGAAGAAAGAGAGCTCTTTGACCGAAATAAGAAAGGATATAAAGAGGAAATCAAATAAAATTCAAATCTCCTAAAATTGCCTTGGAGCAGTCTTCAAGATATCTTGAATTTTTTTTGAGAGCTCTCGAGTGGACTGGCACGTAGCAAATGCAGTTCTGGCTCGATTTCGAGAAGTCTCAAGTGAATCTCAAGACGTCTCGATCTCAGGCAACAGAAACCCAGTTTCTATGCTTTGAGAGCGAGAGGTCTCATAGGATTTTCGAGAGGTCTCACAATTGCAGCGAGACGTCTCGTTCAGAATCAAGACATCTCGATCTCATGCGAGCCATTTTTTTCAAAAAAATAAATTTTCGTACGACTGAAGATGAGAGCTTTCTTGATCAATCCAAGAGGATTCGTAATATGGCGAGACGTCTCGAGACAAACCGAGAGGTCTCGAGACATGGCAACAGCTTTTTGATAGGGCATTTCAGATCGGATTTTTTCCATTCCAATGGCTAGTTGCTGCTCTCTAATGGTCAGATTTTGCTTTTTCTAAACTTCAATCATCACCAGAAAAAAGAAAATGCTGGAGATATAAAAGGAAGAAAGATTATTTTTCAAAAAAAGAGAAAAACAAGAGAAAGAAAAGCATGCTCTATTCTTGAATGAATATCCAATCTCCAATCAATCTGTTCTCTCAAGCTTTGAAGAATCCTCAAGTATATTAACTCCACACATTCAAAGAGGCTTTCAACAAACTACAAGGATAACTTTTCTACTCATTCAAAGGGGCATTTCGAGTTGTAAACTTCCTTTTCCTCTTTCCATGTACTTGGTTTTAGTAGGGGCTAAAACTTGGGTTTTGGGGCTTTTTCTCCTCTCTATTTATTCAGATTGATTCATCTGATTCTTGTAAGGATTATGGTTGGTGAACCTAGAAAAAAATCAATTAAATTTTTGGATAGTGAGCCTAGAAAAATTATCCGACTGTAATCTTGCAGGATTATAGTAAAATTTCCAAGAATGTGCTTGGAGAGTGACGTAGGTGCTGGAAGAGTACCAAACCACTATAAAATTCTCTTGTTTGTGTGTGTGCTCTTACTTATGTCTTCTATTTGCTCTTATACTTGATTCACTTAGGTTTTAATCATTTAGCACTACACATATCTGTTTTAATTTTTGAAAACCCAATTCACCGCCCCCTCCTCTTTGATTGTCTATCTGGACAACAGGAGCCGATCTAGCTTGGCTACATCTCATCCGAATTCTATCTTCTATCTACCTGAGATAGCCGGCTCGACTGCATCTTGAGCCAGCTCGATCTCAACCCGAGCCGACTCGACTACGTATCCAAGCCAGCCCACCTATGTGTCAGCTCCTTGTCTTGACTAATTCTTCTCCTGACTTTGATCCCTTACTTTATCTTGTATCTCAAATCTTCAGAGCACCTACCAAGCCCCTCAAGGTCCTCACACCTGAACCTCGAGTCCATGTAGGGCTACACGCAGCCTTCACCTAGGACAACTCCTGTCCTAGCTCTAGGACTCACACCCATTCTAGTCTTCTAGAGCCAACATCCTGGCTCATCCTGTGGCTTTCCAAGGCTTGGGAGCACCACATCAAATCCTACAATCTTCATCTTGGTGCACTCAAGTCTTGGCACACTTGACAATATTTTTCTGCATGAACCCGCTGTCGATGCATGCCCTGATAACTACTTGTGCATACCTTGCCACTATCATTCTTCTTCAGTTGCTGAGCTTCCTTTGAGACCTTTGGGATGATCGCCTCCACCGCTGAAAATCTTGGCTTGCTTCTATGCACCATCATTGGAGTTGTAAGCACCCTTCTGCTTGGCAACCGCATCAACTATCCTGAACTTTTTTGAAGAATTTGTAGTAATCTTATGCCAGCGTCTACTGCATACCCTGATATGGCCTTCTCAGAATTTTGCCTATCCTCCCGCACATGTTACTCCACCTAGAACTGTGCATCTCCAACATTGATGCTAGGATATTGGTCCTCCTTCGTTCCTTTGCTCTGAACTCGTGTCACATCTCTTTCCATCTGTGAAGCCACTTCTATTCGATGCTCTACCTAAAATCAAAGTCCCTCTGATGCCATAGAAGTCGACTTTGTAATCGAGTTCTCCAAGGACAACCACTCAACACTGAGCCTACCATTGCACCTCGGACACTGTCGCTGTCTTTTAGACCCTCCACACTCTGCAGACCTAATCGAAACTATCTCAAATACACTGCACCCCATGGGCTCCTCTGAGATCACTAAGAGCTCATCCGACTCTTCACTTGTAGTGACTAAACCGATGGAATTTGAGTTTTCTTCTCTTTTGCACTTCTTTCAAAGCGGATATTCTCGCTTAAAGTACCATACTTCATCATACTTGAAGCATCTCTTGGACTCCTTGATGTTCCTTCGTTGACCCTTCTTCTTTCCTTGCCTGGGCCTCTCTAAAATCATGAGACCCTCTTGGAAGACCTTCCTCTTCATCATCCATTTCTGCTGTTTGTTGGACCTTGGTACTGATACGATCGTCTCATACACTAGTATCTTCTTATCATACAACAACGTTATCATCAACGGATCGAAGCTCCCGAGTAGCGAACATAGCAGCAATAAACTTTTATCCTTCTCTTTGAGATCCATCCCAATGTTGAGTAAATCCATGCTCATCCGATCGAATCGCTGAATATGCCCCACAATATCCTTGTCCTCTTGCATCCGAAGATTGTACAGTTGCTTTTTTAGCACCAACTTATTGCACATATTCTTTTCCATGTATAACTGATATAACCTCGACCACAAATCTTTGGGTGTCTTCTCCTCCGACATGCCATATAGCATCTCATTTGCCAGGTAAGCTCTAATCGTGACACATATTCTTTTTTCCAAGGACTCCCACTCTTTGTGTGTCATCTCCTTCGGCCTATCTTTCAAGGCTGAATTTAGTTTCATCTAAACCAGCAAATCCTCCATCCTAACCTTTTACATCATAAAACTTCTTTTTTCATCAAATTTCTCAAATTTTATCTTCAATCTGCTATTCTCCATGATCATACGAATCAAAAACAATAATTAGATGGATTCAAAAAAATATCTTGACTAGGAATGATAGACAGCAACCATGTGATCTTTTTCTTCCTTATGAAGTCTGGAGAAAGCTTTTAGATCTGAATATCGCTACTGATCTCTGCTGAAATCTGATCTTTTTCTTCCTCCATGCTCAATCAAACTTTGATACCACTTGTTGGATTCTAGTACCTCTCTGATACCAATTATTAGAGAGAAGAATAACAAAGTAGATGACTGGTACCTAGGTCTTAAAGTTGAAACCAGAGAGAGAAGAGTAGAGAGTTTTAGAAAGAAAAGTTTAATTATATTTTACTTTATTATAAAGATACAATATCTGAGTTTATATATCCTAAGATTTTTGCTATACCATATGAAACCTAATAAATCCAAACCCCAGCTGAAAAACTTTCTTATGCTAATCCAATACATGAAAGCACTCACCAAGTCCATGTACATATGTCTCACATACTCTCATCCCCTGGATTTGAATCTGACCCATACATGAGTTAGCCCCCTTAAGACCTTATTGGTCTAGGCCTTAAGATCCTAGGATAAAAGCCTATCCTAGATCCAAACAAAAAATCTCATCTAGTTCTGTTCACCATCGTCGAGCCGACTCTGTCAGGAGTCAAGCTGGCTCGACTGCATTTTGCTCGAATTCTATCTTCTGTCTGTCTGAGATAGCCAACTCAGCTGTATCCTAAGCCAGCTCGATCTCAGTCCGAGCCGGCTCGACTGCATATCTGAGCCAGTCTGCTTGTGTGTCAATCCCTTATCTTGGCTGATTTTTCTCCTGGCTTTGATCTTTTGCTCCATCTTGTATCCCAGATCTTCGGAGCATCTATCAAGCCCCTCAAGGTCCTCACACTTGAACCTCGAGCTCGTGTAGGGCTACACGCTGCCTTCACCTAGGATAACTCTCGTACTAGCCTTAGGACTTACATCCGTCCTAATCTTTTGGAGCCAACACCCTGGCTCCTTCTATGGCCTTCCAAGATTTAAGAGCACCACATCAAATCCTATAAGAATACTATGGTCTCATGGGCTCAGATGCCATGGATCATAAGCCATAATACATTAATGAATCTAAAATAATGACATACATCCCAAGATTATTAGAGCATAAGAAATATAATACTAATTAATTATATAAAAAATATAACTCTAAAAATCATATATAGAATAAGTCTAGACATTGACTACACAAGAGTTCAACAATCGAAAATATATAGAATAATACATAATTCTGAACATAGACTACATAATAGTTTAACTATCGAAAATACATAAAACAATATACAATACTTTGATGCCTTTAATTTCTTCCACTGCTTGAAGTTGATGTATGTGAAAGTAACCTAGGATAGGGATGATAATCATGACCCTGTTCCTTACAAATGCCATAATAATTTTTGCTTCTTATGTGTCTATCATCCATCTCATTTCGTAGCCTTATTGACTTTGGCCTATCCTTCTGCTTAGGTTTCAGACGATAATGATCAGGAATACATGTAAACATATATTTAGACATCCAATAATCTTCATGTGGTAATGGATAAAACTTATCATTTCAAGCATTCATAATGCCGCAACTATGTATGCATCATCCATGAATCCATTAAAATATACAATAATTTTTTGGTACACTGCTAATATGTGTGAATAAGGATATCTATAGATGCTCCACTTTCCACAAGAATTTTTTTTTCCAGTTAAAATCATGGTATGAAAATTTTCTCCACCTCTTAATCCTACACTTGCTCTCATCGTAAGTACTTCATATATGCCTCTTTGGAGGTTGAATGCTGTTACTCTATGCTGATTAGCTTTAACTTGATCTTCAGCAATCTTAATTGCAGTATGAAGAGTAAAAAAATTATTTGGATTCTCCTGCACATATCTTAAGACTTGAATATGTCTTGTATTAAAGTATTTTATAAGATAGTAAAATGTCATTTGAACACAAGCTATAATTGGCATATTTCTAGCTCTTCATAAAATACTATTAAAAATCTCTAATAAATTTATAGTTAAGACACCATAGTGCATGCCAGCATCATGTGCCAATAGCCACTTCTCTCTTTCCAACTCAGATAGCCAACTTTAAGCCTCTGCATTTACTATCCTGATCTTACTCATGATAAAATCAAACTTCCAAACTTGATGAGTACTTTCTTCTTGCCATACTGCTCTTTTGAGCTATGCATTTTTAAAGTGGATGTTAAAATTACTGCAGACATGTCTTAAACAGTATCAATGATAGACACGTGATGGACTCTATCCAATAGACTCATCTATAATGGCATTTAATATACCTGGATATCTGTCAGAAATTAGACATATTCTATTTCTATCTTGTGCAACATGTGTCTTGAGCTAAAAAAGAAACCAACTCTAACTAGCAGTCGTCTCCTCATCCATAATTATATATACTAAAGGATAAATCACATTCTCTATATCAACTCCTATTGCAATTAGCATCTTACCTTTAAACTTTCATATAAGTGCATGGCATCGATGCTGATTATAGGACGACAATGCCTAAAACCCTAGATGGATGGTTGAAAAGTTCAGAAAACATAATTTAAAACCTGCACATTGAAATTTATGATTGAAAAGAAATCCCATGAAACAACAGTGCCAGAATTTGCATTTTGGAGTGTAGCCATATAATAGAGTAATTTTGCATAAGACAACTCCCATTCTCCATAAATATCAGCTAATGTCTTCTATTTTTCATACCATGCTTTTCTATATAATACTGTGTATTAAAATTGCTTATTAATAATTATCACAATAGCTTCAACTTTAACACCTGGATCTTTCTCAATAATATATTGGACTAGTATGCCAATCATCCTTTCACTAATATGTTTATGGTCTCGACTCAATCCTTTAAACAAGCAAGTGTGAGAACTCCATTTATATTCTTGTTCATTATCTGATGATGCACATCATATGGACCATAACTTTGAATGTGATTGGACTATATTGTATGTCCGATACTTCTCTTTAGATCATCTTTACTCTAAAAAATCAAACTTATAGAAAATTCAGTCATCAAGAAGTCTTAAAACTGATAATCATAGTTTAATCTTCAACCAGTACTAACACCACCATCATGATCTAAATTTAAATTACTAAAAAATTATGAGAGTTCATGCAAATGAGGTTCAGATTTTTCTACATTATTATTGCGTCGATCATCTTGTTCACCATCTTCATCATTATTATTGTCCTCATCAATTCATTCATCTTTAGCATTTGACTCAAAATCTCAGTTATCAAAATTTATTCTAGTTCCGATCTAATTATCATTTTCTACTTGAGTGCCGTATCCCGCACTTACTACTACTTCTACCGAAGAAGTTACCATAGGAGAAGTCATCATAGGGCTTTGAATAATTAGACAACTAGGGCTAGCAGTATTAGAATATTATTCTACAAATATGGTCTCAGCACCAGCAGTTCGCACCATAGAACTTAAAAAGGATGAGGAAGGTCAAAAGTATTGCTTTCTCGGGTTAAAAGCCCACTAAAGTATTCAAACCTTGGCACCATCATTTGAGTAGTATTTTCATTAGAGAGTATATCTTCTTTTTCTATATATAACTCAATATATCGACATTCTAAAAATTTCAAAAAAAATGTCAACATTTTTTTGATATCTTCATCGTCATTAGTTGAAACTAAGATATATTTGCTCTGCGTTAACTGGCCCAATAAATTAGAAAATCTCCACCTTAATTTGATTTCATATTTTTCTTTATATCATTATATAAATGATTCAATAATTCTTGATGTAATAATGACAAAGATAGCCAAAACATTCAGCTCGTAGGCTGACTGTATTGTATGTCATGTTTGTCATTTTCTATTATGCTATCATAATATAATAGTAGATAAATCCAAGTACTAACCATTTTCTCAAAAAATTTTATAATAATATCAAAATCAAAATATTTAGTATTAATAATTATTTTGATAAAATGACTTACATAATAAATGCATGCATCCTATCACCAACTAATAGGTATAGAAAGTCCTATCCTATTCAGAAATTATATTAATTCTATAGATAATTACAATAATCAAACAAAATGTAATAGAGATCGAAAGAAATTTTGACCGTATTTTTCTTAATTCTTCCCATATGGCTGAAGATGCATGAGGAGAACAAAAAAAAAATGATGTCAGAAATTTCTCTCGAATCCTGTGTATCATTTGATTACTTTAATTATCTATAGAATTAATTATAATTTTTGAACTGTCCAAACTGAACAATCAATTGACCAACATATATAATTCTTCCATCCATACAAAAATATGTAAATTTACAGATGCAGTAGAATATGTATATTAATCAAAAGACAGGTCTATGATACTATGCAATGCAATATATTTAAAATTTTTAAAATAGTTGTCTACTAAAGTATCGAGTAGAATTGCAAAGTCATAATTCCACTTTTTCTATGCTAATTTCTTTGGATCTTTCGGGGTATTTAGGGGAAAAGCTTATTTAAAACTGGGTTGCACAAGTATGCATGAAGATATAGAATATAATTGGCTTTAAAAGGCATTCTAGTGAGATCCTGACATGAGCTGATATATGTTTTCTTATATATTTTGTTATAGTGCTAATAAGTTCTCTTAAACTAGAAAATCACAGCCATTATTAATATAAATCAATATCTTAATTTATGTTGATGGAGATGATAAATGAGTGTATATAAAAAAGGAGCCAAGATATTTTGAAAATTTGGTCAACATCATATCTTGAATAATATATGGATGCCAACTAAGAAATAGAAATATGAAATCCATGCTAGGTAGATGAGGGAGAAATAAAAAAAATAGATAGTTTCATGCATTAATGTATAATAGATAGGTTGGGATAGTGTCATAGCATATCATCGAAAATTCAGAACAAGCCATGCATAGCATTAGTGATACAATAATTTCTTCCTTAAATAAGAATCCTATACTGATTAAGTTCGTATTTTAGTGGAGGTCAAGTAATTTTATTTTAGCAACATGTAATGCACAATATACTCTAAAGATTAAACAAAATAATTAGATTTTAAAAAAATTAATCCAATGAATAATGAAAAGATCATCTATGATAGTATTTTGAGCAAGATGGTGACAAGCCTACTTATATTTCATAGTAAATCAAAAAAAAAAGAATTAACCAAAAAAAAATTGAAAAAAAGGGAGAAAGCAAATGGCGTCGGATGAGAAGAGAGCCGGAGGTGGGGCAGGTGGTGGGCGGCAGAGGGGGATGGGGCATTGGATGGGAAAAAGGTCGGAGACAGGGTGGGTAGGCAGAGGGCGATGGGGCGTCGAACAAAAAAGGGGCGGTGGGCGAACAAAGGGGAGAGGGTGTCAAATGGGAAGAGGGCTGGAGGGGTGGGGCATGCATCAAATGGGAAGAGGGAAGAGGGCTGCGGGTGGGATGCACGTCGGAAGGGGCTGGGAGGGGGGGGCATGGCGAAAGGGGCGAGGAGGGGGGGTGCGTACGGATGAGCATCGATTGAGAGGAATAGAAGCTCAATGGGGTAAGGGGTAGGGGAGGAAAGAGAAGACGTATCGACTTTAGATAGGGTGCAGGGCATCCGGATGTCGGTTAATGGTAAGGAGCATGGAAGCCCGGAATGGCGGAGCAAGGAGTCCGGTTGGAATGGTAGAGCAGGGCGATTGGAATGGCGGAGCAGGATGGAAGTCGGAAAGAATAACAACAGAAAGAAGAAGAAGTCGGAAAGGTGGGGTAAATAGGGTTCCATAAAAGCACCATTCCAAATGGCATTTTTAAAAGTGCTATTGCAAATCATGATTTTATAAACGCCATTTGCAATGGCACTTTCTTTTGATTTTTTTATTTTATTTTTTTTGGCTTTGGCTTGTGTTTCAGTTGGGTTCCATGCAAGCTGGCTGAGTAGGCAAACAATGCCATTCAAAATGACGCATTTTATAGCTAAGAAACGTCATCTCAAATGACTTTTTTTGGTTTTGCATTATTTTGATAAATAATTTAAGACCTGCATTAATATGATAAAAAAAATTTAAATTTAAATTATTACGATAAAGGACTCAATCAATGAAAATATCCTTTTTGTTTCTTTTGACTTTTGAGTAATCTCAAACTACTGAGACAAAAAGAATTGGCTTCGACTATCCTCTCGATGGGAAAAAGGCAATGATTCCTGAAGGCATTTGGTATGATGCGGATGAAGATCATGCTATCTATTTGGTTATCATGTCGGGATAACCCTAGTGGTCTCAAATCATCTTCATTCTTCGAATCATTATCAAATCAATATTCTTGGACTGATACTTAAGTGTCCCTCGATCTAGCAAAAATATATATATATTGATATATTCTTAATATATATATATGAAATTATATTAATATTATATATTATCTTTATGATATATTATATTATAATATATTATTAATCATATTATGATTCAATGATAATTTTAAATTAGAATAAAAATATCTTATTATACTTTATATCTATATAATAAAAATATTTAACATATTATTTTATTATCTTTTTTAATCAAAATAAGTATTTATATTAATAAATAATATATGTTATAAGAATGAATAAATATATTAATTCTATAATAATAATTAATATATTTTTATAAGATTCATAATTTATTTGATTGATAAATATATTTTTAGAGAATATATTGATTATTATAAATATATTTTTTTATAATACATTTTATATGATTAATAAATATATTTTTATATAATATATCACAGGTAGTCTGGGTATTATATAGCTAATGACCTTAGATTTCTATGGAATATCAAACAGTTTATTTGTAGATACCCAATTCTTTAATGACCATGGTTTACCAAATATAGTAATCTTAGATCATCAAATATTATATCGGATTTAAATCACCGATGATCTTATATTACTATAGTTATCCCACTTGGATCATCAAATACTATCTAAATAAAATTGAAATCCACTTTATTCCTCTTTACCCATACGGCTCGTTTGATTGTGGAAGGGGAAGATTGGTCAATAACAAGTAAAAAAAAAAAATATTTGATTGGGCTTTCAAAAGAGAAACATTAGAAAAAAATATTTTTATGAGAATACAATTCTTATATTTCATGAAAAAGAAAGATTCATGCTATATGAATTGAAGGCTTCTTTTTTTTTTTGGAGAAAATATTCTTTGAAACTATCAAAAGATCTATGGTTGAAATAAACATTCTTTCTATTACAACATCTCAAACCTTCTATTATTACTTACGGCAAAAAATACTTTTAACCATTATAATTTTTTATTTATAAATAATGGTAATGTGTAGAATAGGATAAGATTTTTTATATAGTTTTTTCATGAAAATAGATGCACAACTAAATATAAATTATTTTAGAATAAATCATTTTTTCATGATTAACCAAATATGCTAAACTACTTTTTTTAAGCATCATATTTTTAGAAATTAGTCTTCTATAAATAATATTTCAAAAAAAAAAATCTTTTTATGAATCAAATGAGTCCATAGAGAAATTTGTCTATTGATGATTTTATTCATTTATTTATTTTTGCTCCGATTAGCCAGTCTATAAAATCGAAATAGTCCAAGCTCGTGACATTCTTAAAGTATGATTCTTGATTTCGTATTTTCCGTTTTAAATTTCTCGTGTAGTGCCAAAAAGAAGATCTAATGACCTATTGAAGAAGACTTTGTAAGAATCTGGAGAAAGAAGATCAATCTAAGGAAGACTTTGTAAAAATGAAGAATATCAATCTAATGATTCAAAGCCAACTGAATCTAAACTCGAAGGACCAACACTTTGTCCACGTTCTGATGTTTTTCTGAACTTCCTTTATTTTTCTCGAGTACGATCCATACCAAACATCCAAAGTAGGATTAAATGGCATGCACCCGCACCTCTGCCCTCTCCTCAATCTTTTTATCAGGTGCTGGTATATGCATCCGGAATACTCAACTAGAGGTGGCAATTTGCAACCCCAGCCTACTTATATCAAATTTGAACCAGCTTACATTGGATTGTTTGAAGATTGAATTGACTTATTTAATTTATTTTGATTTATTTAATAATTAAATTGAATCATGATCAAGCCTATTTAACTTGTTTAATCTATTTAAAATCTGCTTAACTTATTTGTAATATATTTAACCCGGCATGTTTAACTTGTTCAAATCCATTTAATTCTTAAAAACTCACATAATCTATTTATCTTACTTAATGTGGCTTGGGTTATTAAATAATATAAGTTGGATCAAATTATCTATTTAATAAATAAACTAGTCAAAGACCCGCACGTTGCGTGGGCAAATCATTATGACTGTAATTATTAAAATTTTTAATAATAAATATTCATAATAAATATATTTTTTAAATTTTTTTAAATATTTTAGTTTATTTTATTTATTTATTATATATATATTATATTTTTTATTATTTGATAAAATAATTTTTTAATATTTTTTCTTTTTCTTCTTCCTTCTTGTTCTCATACCTTCTTTACACCTACCGATGCCGCCCCAGCTCTCCTGCCGTCCTACTACGACTTTCCTTCTCTCTTGGCAAATACCAATCCTGATCGCATCCTCGCCTTTTCTCTTCTTCGCATATCTTCTTCATGCCCATCGGTGCCATCCCACCACCGCTACTTTTCTCTCTCGACAAGCATCCATTTTGATCGCAATAAAAATTTATTAATATTTATTATAATTAATATTAAAAATATATTTAAAAATATTTTTACTATTAAAAAATAAAAAAAATATTTTTATTATTAATTTTAAAAACTATTTGTATAACAATTAATATTTTTTAAAAATATTTTTTAAAAATTAATATTTAAAAAATAATATTTTATTATTAATTTTTTGAAATAATTTTTTTAAAAATAATATGTTATTATATAAATAGTATTTTAAAATATTAATAAAAATATAATTTTCTAAAAAATATTTTAAAAAATTCAGATTTCTTAGTAAGTGAAGTTATAATCTTATCATACTAGTCATCAAATAATAATACTTTATTAATATTCAAAAAATCTAAATATTTTTTTTCTTTTTCTTTCCTTCTCTAAATAATAAAATAATATTTTATTATTAATCAAATAATAATATTTTATAATTAATCAATAATAATAATATTTTATTATTAAAAATAATAATATTTTATTATTTAAATTATTATTAATAAAAAATAATATTTTTGATAAAAAAATAAAATATTATTTTTATAAAAATAGTAAAATGATATTATTTTATTAATAATAAAAATAATTTGGTATTATTTTATTAATAATAACATATTATTTGAAAATAATACTTTTTAAAATAAAGTTTTATTATTAATTTTTTAAGAATTTTTAAAATAATATATTATTATATAAATAGTATTTTTTAAATTAAAAATAAAATATTATTTTTTACTTTTTTCTTTTCCTTTCTAAATATTTTTTTTCTTTTTTTTTCCCTTTTTCCTTCCCATTCCTTCCTCCCGCAGCACTCCCAGCCCACGCCCCCGATAATTCACGGTCGCCTTGTGAGGCCCAAACTATGGTCCCACCTTGCCTCGCCATCATCCGTGCTGCACCCACCATCTCCGTCACATCCAACTCCATGCGACCACCAAACCCCTACCCCTCCCCTCTCCCAACCCCGATGAACCATGCGCCCCTTATAGCTCCACCCAACCACCACCCCCTCCTAGCCCTCGCAAACTTGCACCCCACCCCTTTAGCTCCGCATGACTGCCACCCTCCTCCCTCCCGACTCT